>PVHX01005298.1:0-114040 GCA_004024805.1 Geosciurus inauris
GTATGGAGACTGCTTAAAAAACTTGGAATGGAACCACCATTTGACCCAGCTATCCCACTCCTTGGCCTATACCCTAAAGACTTAAAAACAACACACTACAGTAAAGCAGCCACTTCAATGTTTATAGCAGCACAATTCACAATTGCAAAACTGTGGAAGCAACCCAGATGTCCTTCAATAGATGAATGGATAAAGAAACATACATATACACAATGGAATATTATTCAGCAATAAAAGAGAATAAAATTATGGTATTTGCAGGAAAATGGATGGAATCGGAAAGCATTATGCTAAGTGAAGTAAGCCAATCCCAAAAAAACAAATGCCGAATGTCCTCTCTGATTAGTGGATGCTGATAAATCAGGGGGGTGGGAATGGGAAACATAAGAGAAATGGAGGAACTCTGGATGCAGCATGGGGGAGGTGGGGGGTGGGAAAGGGGAATGGATGTAGTAAAGATGGTTGATTGAGATCGTCATCACTACCCTTGGTGCATGTATGAAGACACAATTGGTGTGACTTTATCTGGTTTGCAACCAGAGAAATGGAAAAACTGAGCTCTATATATGTACTATGACTTGAAATGCAATTAAATATACTAATTAAAAAAATAAAATAAAAAAATAAATTGTACACTTAGGATGAAAAAAAAACAAAAATTTCCTTGCGTTAGCATGGTGGTTTAGATGACTCAAAGATGGCAGCTGCTCAGGGGATGGAAATATCTGCTGTTCTTTGTATATGCACATGTAAGAGTTGTCAGTTATTGTGATTGCAATAAAATTGGAGGTAAAAGTAGTCAATTGGTGTTCTGTTGAAGTTACATGTCCTGTTTGTAGTCCATCTGCATTTTATGAACTAGGTCAGAAGTCATGTCTGGCTCATTTAAGTCCTACTCAATGTAGGCACAGCAGGCATATGTGTTACATATGTGTTAAACATCCAAAACAAATGAAGGAATGAATCTAGGCCATTTCCAGCTGTATTTAAAAATAATTTAAATTATTTTTATGGATATAACAAGTCCATAAAAATACATGGTTCAGAGATTGGGAGAGCTATGGGAACACAGGTAGAGGAACAGTGCCCATCAGTGGCCTAGTAGAGGGGCTGGGCCTGGGTGGCATGGAGGATGAGGTGTAAAAGCATCAGTTTCTCCCTCTCCTGCCTCAGAACTCTGGTCTGTTCCTCCTGCAGGCCTATCCAGATGCCTGTGTTTTTCCAGCCTCAGCATCTGCATCCTAAGACACAAAGTATGGGCAGGAACTGTAGGAATGGACCTGGAGGGGCAAATGGAAATGGTCCTGCCAGTTTTATGCTTTTATTTTGCAAATGGGGAAATTGAGGCCCAACTACGGTAGAGGGGAATTAGGGAAAATTAGTGTTATGACAGCACAGAAAAATGAATGGGGAAAATGAGATGGGATATCTAAATTTGAATTAGTGAAAATCTTGGGTTGGTTATTTACAAATTTGGCTTTTAAACTATTGATAGTTTTCACAAAGCTTTACTGTGTACATATTATAGTTGGCTATTTTGTTAAAGCTTAGTTTTTTTCATGCATGATCTGTGTTCGATATAACTAAGTACTTAACTTTCCCATGAGAGAAATGAAAGTTGAATGTCAGATAAATAGTATGTGGTAAGACAGGCTTTTGAACCTGGTCATGGATTACCCTAGAGCCAGTCTCTTCTACCTCTTAGCACTTACTAAAACAAAGCATAAAACTTTCATGATCTTATTCCTCATTCTGTAAGTGCAGGTAAAACATAAATTTGTCTATATGTTTTTGCCTCTGCAGTATGACAATAACTTAGGAAATGTATTGTCTGCATTTAAGGTGACTGCAAACACTGTATCAGATATAATTCACCCATTAGAAAATCATAAATAACTGTGTCAACTCAGTATATATTAGCATGGATATGGTTGTTTCCAGTTGGGTGGAAATGGGAAATAGATAGTGAGGGTTTCATAAATACAAGAGGAAAATTTCCTTGGGTAAGTTGTAAAGTGTGTCTTTATTCTTGGGTTTTATGCAAATTGAATCCCACACGCCATTTGGAAATAACTATGTGGTGTTATATAATTTCTTATAAGCATGGTACATAGTATTTTCATATTTGGCTTTATAATATTTTAGCTGAATCACTTTCACCATGCTTCTCCTTGGATGAAAGGTTAACCATTTATATATATATATATATTCCTTGTGATTTCTGCCCTATACTTAGCCATTTGGTAACTTTTAAAATTTTTATTTTACTGTAAAACTCAGCACTGATAAATCATTGGCCTTTACATGTAAAGTGGATTTAAAATTTATACTCTGTGACTTAGGTGAGTAGAAATATAACTTTATTCCTCTATAACTAAATACTGCTTGCTCACCAGCACCCATTTCTGCTTAAAGAAGGAATACTCAGATGCCACTTGAATTTATCTTTCTCTCTTCCAGTTAAAACTCATTGCATTTTGACTAAATTCAACTCACTGGAGCAATCTTTCAGAGTGTTCCCCTCACCTCTTTTGTTTCTTCTGGGTTTAAGGGCCACATGGAGCAAGTTGTGTGGGAAAAGGCTTCAGGTCAGTGTGCAGTGTCTGGTTGTAGCATTACAGTAGAGAATATCACTCGATTTGTGCTTCAGATCGTCTCTGAAGCACTCTGTCACTGCTGCAGTTGCAGATGACCTGAATTGTCCTGGGTTCCCTTGTCAGCATTATGCAGTTCCTGTCTGTGATAAGGCCCCCTCATGTGCTTGCCGTTGCTACGTTTCTTCCTAAGGTGGGTTTTACCTGTCATTTAATCCCTGGCTTAGACTATTTATCCTAACTTCCTCTTCTCCACAGTCACTTCACCTTGGGCTTGATGGCTAACTAGTGTCCTTGGGTAACATCTGTGTATTACACTAGGCCAGGGAATTTTTTCACATCTTTTTGGCACCACAGTTGGCTGTCCCACGTGGGTGTGAGGCAGTGAAAGAATTAGTTCCCTCATGTTCCAGAAAGAAGTCAGGTAATGAGTCCTTCTTGCTCACAGATCAGGATACCTTCTAGAAGGTTTCTATTGCTCCACTAACTGAAGGTTTCTACTCCAGAGAGTTCAGGGACAACTGTGTCAGGAACCATACTAATATCTAACCATGTTGCTTCTCAAGTTCTAAGGGTTCTTTTCACCATTTCAAATGCACCTCTCTCCTTTGGTTGGTGACTGAGCCTGTATTCTTCCCTACTCACAATATGTCCCATGCTCATGGCTTAGTCTTAAAGAGAATGAACTACTTAAGGGAAGAAAAATAATGAGTGTGAATATGATTTGTATAATATTTTAAAATATTATCAAATGCAGTACTCAATTGGAGCTGATTAATGTCAATTTGAAAGAATACTTAATGGAAAGGAGTTCCTAGAGAGTTAAGATTCTATATATAATTGAAAGATATTCCTTAGAATATATATTATGCATTAGTACAGTAAACACTTACCACGCAGCACCACTATTTGAGGTGCTGAGGATTTAGCTGGGAATAAAAAACAAAAATGCTTGCCCTCATAAACCTGATATTCTAGAGAAGAAATAGAAGATACACATACGTGTGTGTGTGTGTGTGTATTGGCAAAATATGTAGGAAATCGTATGACTGTCAGTGATGTGGAGAAAATATAAGAATGAATTGTAGTAGGTTTCAAAGGTTTTATTTTCAGTTTTATATCGATTTATTATAGTTGAAAATATCAAGGAGGTAAGAGAGTAAGCTATGTGTACTTCTATATGGAGAGTGATCTAGGCAGAAGGAACAGCAAGTTAAGAGTTTGAGTCTGGGTAGACCCCTCTGTGTTTAGAACAGAGCAAGGAGATGATGAAGTGAGGGGCAGGATAGAAAGGGATGAGTTCAGATGGGTGATGATGGAAGATTCTTGGTAGGTTGTGGAAAGCCTGAGAGGCCATTACAGGGGACAAAAATGGAAGAGTTTTTTAGTGGAGTGACACGGAAAACTCAGTTTTAACAGTATTGTTCTAAGTTGAGAACAAAGGGGAAGTGTAGAATGGAGAGATGCTGTTCTAGGAGCTAGTTCAGAAATTGAAGCAAGTGGTAGAGGTGGTCAGGGCAAGGAAGCTACCCAGTGTGCTGGGGGAGGTGGGCATATGCTGGATGTATATGTGGAAATCACTCAAATTTTCGGAGCTGCTACTATACCAAGGTTATGAAAACGTGGCTGTGGGGTCAAGCTGCTTGGGTTCAAGTTGGGCTTCAAGTATAGTAGCTGTGGTATATTGAAGCATTCCACTAACACTTAAGCCACACAAGGCTTTTGTAAGGATTAAATGAGGAAGACTGACAAGTGTCTAATTCGTAAAACTCCAATAATTACCTGGCTTTATTATTGTCATGATTATTTTTTATTATTGAACTTGAGATAAAAAAGTAGGAATCATGAAGCCTTTAGGGACTGTTTTGTTCCTTTGTGTGCTCATGATCTTATTTCAGCCCACGAGTCTGAGAATATTTTCCAAAAAGCTGGAAGTGCTTTCAGGATTTGTGTAGCCAATGTGCTTCAGAGTAAAATATTGAGCTTTCTGTTTCTAGAATCCAGCACTTGGTTCACAAGTCAAAAGTCACAAAAAGATATTCAAGCAGCTTATGATATTTGATAAAAGAGGGTGTAACAATGAAGTTGTGATAGCTCTCTCATCTCAAGTTGCTTGGTTAGTAAGCCAGTTCTTTGCTTATGCATAGTACATGTGTGGTTTTTGAATGGAAGCTCAGTAAGAAGAATGAAGGGTTTTAGCACTTGGCAGGTATATTGGACTGCAACCTTTTCATGTCCAAAGCTACAAGAGTGACATCATTGAGAGTAGAACATTAATAACCATCATGCATTCAGAACTTAGGGTATGGCAAGCCCTGTGCTGTGACATTGTCTCTCATTCTGTATATACATTTTACCTATTTTCCAGGTAAGTGATGCGCATCATCACACTTACATCTGTGATGTAAGCCACCATCTCCTAAAGATTTTTTTTTCCTCTTATCCTCTTTCTCACTGCAGAGGTATCTCACATCAGTCTTGGGCAACATCACATTTTGAAGTGTCCCTGGCATCTTAACCATCTAACAGAGAACACATCTCATAGTCACCAAGTCTTTATTTTCTAAACTCGTGTGTTTCTAGTTGCTTCTAGTGTGACTTTCAATCCTATGTGAGTGTACATGAATTTTAGAAGTATGCTTAGGATCTCTTTACCACACATTTCCATACTTGGCTTAAGCAAAAGATCTTTTCATCTTCCTTCATAAATCAACTTTCAATATTCTTAAATCACATTTGTGGCTCTTCTCGGAATACTCTTAGATTTACTGGCATCTTTTGGTCCTGCAGGTGCTCCGTAGGTAGTGATGAACAGAGTTCTGTGCACTTTGATGGCATTACATAAGGATTCATTCACACACACAGACAGGATCATCAGACAGTGAGCGATGGGTCATGAAACTGCATGGCAGATACTTGGCAATGGGGGGATATTAAACTTTTTTCCATTTCACCATCAAAAAAAAAGGAGATGAGTTGAAGAAAATAAAATGTAGTCATATGGACCATTTGAGCTTTGAAGGAGCAAAGTCCATCTGTTCAATAAGGGTGGGGAGTCTCTGGTGGTTATTACATCTTCATCATTCGAAAGCTTTTAAAGAAAGGGCTCTTGGATAAGCATTATTGCAGAAAGGGAATGAATCTCAGTCACTTATTCTCCACCTGGGTCCCTTAATGTAGCAGCAAATGAACTCAGTACATCTCTGGAATTTCAAGTCCATGCCTGTGCATAAACTGGCAGAAATGACTTTAAAACAGATACTCCATCCATCGTCGTGAGTTTATGGGACTGTCAGAAGGCTGCAAACGCAGGTTTAGAAACATCAGGAGAATTATTCTCCAGGAAATGGAAATCAATGTCCCCTCTTAACCTCAGCCATCCCCCTTCTATTTATATGACCCCGTTAAATGATAAAACAATGGCTTTTCATCATCGGAAGACTGATTTCATAAAAAGGGGGAGAGTATAGCAGCATTCACTTAGAATCCTAAGGCATCAGTCATCTTAGATGCCAGGGCTCCTAAGAAGATAGTGAGGATTGTGGGATTTATCACAGAAGGCTCAGATGGGAGCCACTGACCAGCTCCATTGCACAGGCAGGAAGAGATTAGTGTGGCAGCAGCAGCCACAGGACCAAGTTTGTGACAAAATGTAGTAGAGTGTGTTCATTGCCCACTTTTGTTGGAGTTTTCCCACATTACACCATTACAAAGGGCTTGGGTCCTTCTTACTTTTTCCTCCAGAAACTGCGTGGAGAATAGCATTCTTTTCTTTTTGATCACTCTTCTAGGACGCCGTTTCTTCATTTTACTCACTGTGTGTGTGTGTGCGTGTGCGTGTACATGTGTACTTGGGAATAGATTTCTGACCATATAGCTTTGGTCCATCAATCATGCATCCAGCATATGTCCTGACAGTATCTGTCCTCTCACTTCAGCCATGAGACCTGGGTGTCGTGAGGCAGAGGAGGGCAAGAGATAGGAGAGTGAAAGCCTGGCTTATATGTCTAACTGACTTGTGTGCTGCATCCAGCCCAGTATCTTCTGGCTAACCTTTCCAGAACCCTTTCATTGAAAGAAAAAAAAATGGCTTTGGTCCAAATTAAAAGTGTAGTCAATGAGGCTATTATTGGTTATCATTTTAACATCTCTCCCATGCCTAGAGTCTCCTAAGCATCCAGGCTCAATGTTGGAAAGTTCTATACAGTCAAAAAATAACCAACCTCTACCCACAGCTTTACATTTTATAAAATAATTAATCTCTCTCATTTAGCACCTCTGAAAGTGTTGGAAGATAGAAATGGTTATTATTGTTCTCAGTCATCATTATCATCATTAGTATGACCATTATTTCATGCATGAGGAAGGGAAGGTCAGCAAAGCAGTGATCCAGCCCAAATTACAAATCCAAGCCATTCAGTGCTTGCTTCCTATGGGGACAATACTAAAAAGATTGGTCACACCAGGGAAACATTCAGTTTCTCTCTAAGGTAATGTGACTGGAGGCTGACACCTCCCTCTGTTCTCTCTCCTCCTCTATTTCCTTCCTCACTGGGGCTTTAGGCTCTTGCTGCTGTAGGGCTACCTCTAGGGTGGGATGGTTGGGACAGGCCACTCTTGCTCCAGCTCTCCTTATAAGGACATGAGAGGAGATCAAGAGGCCTTTTTTACTTTTATTTATTTTTTATCACAGGAAGAGCCTGAGCCCCTCTGCGTGGAGCTATCTGGGCTGTCCACCTCCTTTTACTCCATAATGCCTCTGTGTCATCCTTGGCTGAGTTATGAAGTGAAATAAACAGACTTAAGGGATTTGGTGGGTCTGTGGGTAATTCTTTTTTCCTAGTTTCCTCTTTGGGACTTCAAGTCCGAAAAGAGCTTCAGCAATCTTAAAGCCCTTTTAAAAATTGTAAAGATAGATGGAGTGAGTATTGTTAGACTTTGGGTTTATTTTAAGACCGTAATAACTTACAGTAACTCACATCTAGTTTTGTGCCACTTTTCTTGAGTTCCGCGCTTTATGCGGATAGAGATAGGATTTGGGAAGATAGGTGTCAAAAATTGTACTATCAGTTTTATATTTGGGAGGCTGGTTTTCCTTCTCCCCATAGCTTCAGACTTTTGAATTTCTGTTGTCTTTCATTTGAATTATTTCATGTTTCACTCATTTATTCTTTCATTCATTTTTTGTTGTGTATAAGAATTTGAGCCCCTGCTTAATTAAGGTTTATCTCTGTGCTAAGTGGGTGACGGTCATTTTATGACTCTTCTGACATAATGGGTGACATGTATTAGATGATAATGCACATGGAAAATGTTTTATTTTTAAAAAAATTTTGAAGACAAGAGATTTTCGTGTGTCTGGGATAAATTAGTCTTTCCTAAAAGTCAAATAAGTGGACTGTAAGTATTACTAATTGACTTGAGTGGAAATCACATAAAAATCAGGATATCTATGCTGCTTTCTGTTTACCCTAATAAACTTTGTCAATAGTTTATGTAAAGTAATGTCAGCTTTACTATTTGCTAAAATAGTATGAAACATTGGCTTTAATTGCTTTAGTTAAGCTGCCAACGGGACAAAATTAGTAAGTAAAATCCTTTTTAAAAAATGACAAATTTTATCATATACTTAAATGAAAAATACAGGATTTTGATCATGAATGCCTGCTGGTATTCTACAGGTTATGCATTGGTTGGTCCAGTCTATTTTCCAAAGTGACTTTTGCAGGTAACAAGACTCTAAGCCAGATTCTAATTGCAATTTGAAGAAAATTAATGTAATGATTAATATTACAGTAATAAATAATAGTAGCAAATAATAGTAATAAATAGTAGTCATTTGCTCATATAAGCTTCATAGAGGGAATACTATTGGAAAGAACATGCATTCCTAAAATCCTAGGAAGAGATGAACAGGAAGATTCCAGGAAAAGAGGAACATGGCAACTCCAGGGTCTGCAATGGAAGTTGTTCATGAAATTTTACTGGAAGACTTCTACCATTGAAGTAACTCAAATTCTGCCTCCAAATTATAGAAAAGTAGGAGAGAGTAGTTCTTCCAGTTTGGTGCAGCTATCTATGATCCATGCCCGGAGAATGAGAGCCAAAACCTGTGGATCAGCTGATCACCCAGCTGTGGCTCTGACAGCTGACCTTCTGAGACAAGGTGGTTCTGGCAAGTGACAAAGTGTCTCCTGCATTACACCTTTAGGCTGCCATGTCCATTTTACTATTTCTCCTGTGCATCAAAGATACTCTAGTGAAGTACAAGTCAGACAGCATGCAGACGACCAGAATGCTTGTCATCCCTTCTCCAGCTAGGGAAAACCCACACTACCACCCAGAGGCTGCATCCAGATGCAGTGCAATGAGTGGAGACTGCTTGCCAGGCACGGAGCTTTCTCCCTCATGTGAATCTTAATCGTGTCTCACAGTTCTGATAAAATGGTGAACTTAGGTACCACCAGTGCAGCAGCCTGTACAAAGTGTTTGGGAGAAAGGTGGAGAACAGCAACAACAAAAATCAAAGCATTTTAAGAGATAAGAAATTCAATAAGGCAATTACCCAACCCATAGCAACTGAGAAACTCTATCAACCAAAGGGAAATAAACAGAGGCTATAGGTGGTTTCTATAGACAGAGGACCTTAGCTGCTATTTTTCCCTTCTCTACTATCCAAACCATTTTGCTACATCTTTCACCATAAATGATATCATTATTCCTGAAATCGTAGACTCCTTGATGACCCTTCCTGTATAAAGTTCTAGCAATCTTCCAGTTAACCCTTGTTACTTATCATCTTTAAGTATCTACTAGGTACTGGAATTGAGCTTGGTGTACTATACATATTTTCTTATTTAGCCTTTACAACATCTCAAAAGGTTAGTATTAATTGGCTATTGGGGAAGGTTAACACTTTGCCTAATATTACAGCTAAGAAGTAATAGAACCAATCTATATAGATCTATCAGGATCTTTCCAATATACACATTGCCCTTTATTCATGAAATGAAAGTCTTTCTCTGGGAAAATTGCACATAAGGATAAAGCTACCTAATAAGACCAGACTGGCTCATGTCCCTATGGGATGCCATATTTTCCAGGAAAATGATGGACTGTCCTAATCCATGCTAAGCTTCCCACATGGTGACAGGTTAAATGTAATGGTTGTCACCATTTTTTGGAGACGGTTGTCTCTATCAAGGATAAGACAAAGACTGACTTAAGGTAAAATAGAGGAAGTCACTGAAGAATAAAAGTGAAATCTAAGTTTTGTAATGCTCAACCTGTACTCTTTCTGTATCTGGTAATATATTCTTGGTGAATTTAAATAGTGTGACAGTCCTGTCCTCAAACCATGCTGATAGGTCACTTCCTTTAAAGGTGACTATGACAGCTATGTTCTTCCAATCACTTTTTAAATAAGAAACAAAGAACCCAAGAGATGGATTAGGTTTGCCCAAAGTCACACAGTTATCAGTGGCCAAGTGAAAATGTTGAAAAGATTGATTCTAGACCTATCTGAATTCTAACTCATGGTCTTTTCACTTTGTTATAATACATTTATCATTGGAAGAGGTTAAAAAAAAATCTAGGATAAAAATTCCAAATATCCTAACATTTCATGCTGCTCTATAGTAAACTTCTCTCAGTTATTAAAAACTGATCTCTTAATGAGTTTAGGTATCCCCATACAACCCCACAAAATAATCCACCCGTAGCAATGAGTACATCATCTGCTCACACTGGAGGTTTGAGAAATGGATTAATTTTGCATCTGTATGTTCACATCTTGGACTTTTTTTGTGGACTTGGCTGGGCTTTATTGCAGTCGACAGTGGATTAGGACTTCTGTGTGAATTGTGAAACTATTAAATAAATGACTGTGTCTCTGGCAAGTGATAAGCCCTCCAGGTATTGTGCTTACATGAGATTATGCAGATGCTTCTCCCATGCCTGAATTCTCTTCCCTGCAAAAACACGCTTTGAAAATCCTTATTTTGACAGCATCTGTGGAAGTGCTTTAAACCCTGAGTCACTTCCAGGCTTGGACTTCTTTATTCAGCCATATTCTTCTTTTGAACAATACAGCTTAGAAATTTGTTTGGTAATAGGGAAAAGGCCCTGGTTTGTTTTATTGTCAAATTCCAATTGCTTTGTGAGTGATTGTAAAATGTAGAGCCAGTGTCTGTAATGCAGTTGCCTAAGCATAATACAAAATGCTTATTGTGGGCTCCTCTTGAGAAAAACACTGTATAGCTGTTAAAAAGGATTCTGCTTATACTTCGACACTGTTCAGCCAAGTAGGATCTTTAAAGATCCATCTTAATTGTGTGACATCCTCTTGGGTGTCACCAAACTTCCATATTTTCTGAGCTGGGAAATAGAGTAAATGCTCTCGGGAGCTTGTTTTTCTTGTTCTATTTCTCTTCAAAAGAGCCCCTGGCATTTTTTTCCTCCCACATTTTCCCATAGTCTCATTGTGTTTCCCTATTGTAGCCTCTAATGAGGATGCTATTTTATAGTAAATAAATTATTTAAGGGTTTAATAAAATAAAACACTGCATGAGTTGTCCATAAAGGACAAATTGCAATATGAGCTTTAATCATGTGCATGTGCTTTCAAAGTAAATTTCACTTTTATTTGCAGAAGACTAACCATTTCAGCTTTCATAATGTCACCTCAATCTGAGGAGACCTGTGTTCACTCAGTCCTGATATTATGTTAATTCTCTAGCCAGCTTTTGTTTGTGGTGCCCAGATGTATTGCTTAAGGTAAGACAGGCTTTCCTAAAACCAGCCCTGTAATTTTGAGACTTCTCCAAGATCTAATCATATTGAAGCCTAGAAACAGGGGACCTTGAATGACATTTCTGCCTTTATCTCTATGCCTGTCCCTTTGTCCCAGTTTTGTCGCTCTGTGTCTTCAAATGTGAATAAACTAAGGAGCTTGCCTCTAATGCCTCCATGATTTTATGAATCTGTGGCCTGTTCAGTAAACTAAAGGTCTGAGGGCTTTATACCACTCCAAACTCTCATCAAGACCCAAAATGTTGGTACCAGTAGCTGTGCTTTTGAAATTTTGCAGGCCCTGGAATTTGTATCTGGTGGATCATCAGTGTTTTAATAAGTTTGTGATCAGGGTCTCAGGAACCATTGATTCCAGTGTTTTTGGAAATGGAATAGATTAGAACCCAAAGTGATTTTGGAAGCTCTATTCCTTTTTAGGTAAATACAAAATTTTGAATAATTTGTATTGATGGTTTCATAGCATTTACTTAGTCTCATTAAGATCAGGAAGTGTGTTAAGAAGCACATCAAGGACTGCATTACTGTACTTCTATTTATCTTTCAGATGGAGACTAAAGGGTGAATTTGATTAGTTTGCATTTGTAACTATTGTAGACTATTAATAGATAAACTTTATTTCAATTTTCTATGTTCTTGCATCAGAAAATTCAATGTTCTCTCTCCCTTTCTCTCTCCATACATGTACCTATATATACACACTAATGTCTTTGACTGTTTTAGTCAGCTTTTGTGTTTCTGTGACTAAAAGACCTGACAAGAACAATTTTAGAGGAAGAAGATTTTATTTTGGGGCTCATGGTTATAGAGGTCTCAGTCCAAGGGCAGCCGACTCCATCCCTTGGGGCTTGAGGTGAGGCAGAACATAACAGAAGAGTGCAGCAGTGGGAAACGACTCACATGACAATCAGAAAGCAGAGAGTGAAGCTGGGCGCAGTGTTGCACACCTGTAATCCCAGCACTTTGGGAGGCTGAGACAGGAGAATCGTGAGTTCAAAGCCAGCCTCAGCAACGGTGAGGTACTAAGCAACTCAGTGAGACCCTGTCTCTACATAAAACACAAAATAGGGCTGGGAATGTGGCTCAGTGGTCAAGTACCCTTGAGTTCAATGCACAGTACCAAGGGGAAAAAAAGTAGTCTGCTTTCCAGGTATAAAACATATACCCCCAAAGCACAGCCCTCAATGCCCACCTCCTCCAGCCACACCCTAACTACTTTTAGCTAATACTCAGTTAATCCCATCAGAGGATCAATTCACTGATTGGTTTAAGGCTTTCACAACCCAGTCATTTCTCATTTCTCCTCTGAACCTTCTTGCATTGCCTCACACATGAGCTTTTGGGGGACACCTCACATCCAAACCATAATAGTGACCATTATACAGACTGTGGATTACATGAAGATTTGGTTGCTGATGCTCAGAGACATGATAGTTCTTCATTTTAAATACTTCAGCCCCCTGCTGTAGACATTTACATTAGTTTTAGGTAATATTTTTGTAGTTTTAGATGTATACACTTTAGAAAATTCTCTTAGGTAGAATATAGGAGTACGTACTACAGTGATCCAATTCTGGGTGAGTGCTCACTCTCCTTCCTTACATTATCATGGGACAAGGGCCACATACTAGAGCCCTAGTGCCATGTCCCAACCCTTGACATGACCCTTTCCTAGTCAGACTCTGAATAGAATGCAAGAGCTCCCTCATTCCCTCAGTTTCCTCCTGGAGTACCCATATTCTACCCTAATTTCTCCATCTTCTTTCTTTTATATATATAGAGACTTTTTGAGGAAGAAAGCCTTTCACTTAGAATAGCTCTGATTCATGTGTAGGAGAGGAATAGGATAAGCCCCTTCTACAGCAGGGTCGCATTACTTAGAATTTATTTGATGGGTTATGTGAGTTCACATAATTTTTATGAGCACATTTTAGCTTTCTGAAGACAAGGATAAGAGGGAAAAAAAACAAGTATGACCCCTGACACTCTTGTACAGTGGTTCTGTCCTGCTAATGAATGATGCTATTTAAAAAGCATATTTAGTAAAATGGAATCAGAGCAACAAAATGAGAAAAAATACAAGCTGAGAATCAAAATAAAATCATTAAATCTAATGGAAAAAATAGGCACAAAACAAAAACAAATGTAATTGGAAGTAGATAAGATGGATAGCCCTCCAGGATTCTACCTCAAAGGATATTGCTTCAGAACTAAGTATCCTCTTCAAGTCTGCTTGCCAGTTCCTAGTTCCCCTCAGTGATGAAGGGAACAAGCCAGAAGAGAAAACTTCCACCTTCAATTTTAGCATGTGTGCTACCAAAGCAAACAATCTTTGCTTCTACATGGTTACCTGGGCTTTGGTGATACGAAGCCTTTCAAATATTTAAGCAACTGACTCCCATGGAGCCCTGCTCATATCAGGAGGTCTGCTCCTGGACTTGAGACCTCAAGGATCTTATTTGAAAACAAAGAAATAAGCCAACCTCTCTCCATAGTAAAACAACAAAAAGCAGCTCTTCCTCTTTGAATAGAACTGTATCTAAAATGAAAATGGTAGTTACAGTAATCTAGAAAAAAAAGAGTTCAGAAAATAAAAAGAATGAAAGAAAGGCTCATCTTGTGTCAAGTTCCACACCTTTTAGGCCCTCTCATTTCCAACTCGGAGCCCTAAGGGCACAGGGGACCCTGTTCTGACAGCTGGGAAACTGTGCTTTGACAACAGGCAAATCTTTGCTCTGAGTGCTTCTGAAGTGTAGATGTGATTAAAAAACAAACAAACCCTGAAATTAAAATGAAGGAAAACTGTGTGATTCCACAACAAATTGGACGATTTAGAAATGGCACTGTAGCTTCAAACATGCTAAATGGGAAAGTGCTGCAGTCTGTTTTGGGGATCTCTTTCATTAGCTTTAAAGAGATTTTCTTTCTTCACAGACCTAGAACTACAGTGTTTTGTGATCTTTGCTGTGAAAACAAGAGGATTTTTCCAATACATTCTACTGGTCCACACAGCTCATGACAGTGTTTTACTTTGTGCTTTACTGGCTATTGTTAATAACCCATGACCTAGATAGCCACAGGAGGGGCCAGTGATCTTTTGGAGCTGATCTTTTTTAGCTGTTGATGTTATTTGTGTAGTTTCTTCTCATTCTTATTTTCTCCCCTTCATACCTTCATTTTAGTTCTTTCCCTTCGTGTCTTTGTATATTTACTGGATCTAAAAATCCGCTACATCCATAAATAGACTAAGTGATAGCCACAATCACACAATACATGAAATATGATTAACTTTTTCTGAATAAGGCAAGAATCAGTTGCTGTAGACTGCAAAGAGAAAACAAGCACTGAAGGGGCTAAGTACTCAAAGCTTTCACCCATAAGAGGCAGACTCAGATTGGGGGTGTTTGAGAACAGCTCTCCAAATGGAAAATCTTTTGGGTCAGTGCTAAAATGGATAACTGTAGTGGTGGAGATGTTCCTTTGTTCACTTTGTTGCATGAAAACCCATACCCTCTTCCACATGTACATAAACCCTACATATCTATATCTATGTTCACATCATTAAAAAAAAGCCAACTTTCTTTCAATGAAAAATTTGTGTGAAGATATTAATAATGAATTCCTCTTAAATAATTGTACTTGGGCTCATCCTATGACTTGGTGACCCAAAATATTTTTCAGGAACAAGAGATGTTTTGTTAGCATGATCCATCAAGTAAAAAAGTTACGATGGGATTAGATTCCTACAGGAAAGATATGGAAAAATTAAGAGATGATTTGGTGGAGCATTTAGAGGAGTAGGTTTTAGAGATAGTCCTGAAATTGAACTGGAGCTTTGGTCCGTCCTTACTAGGTTTGTGACCAAGTTGATTGACTTTTCTGAACCTCTGTAGATCCATTGATAAAATGGAAATGCCCCTGATACTTCTTTATATGGATGTGTGACTGATTGATGTGATAAATATAACATGCTTCAACACACTTTCTCTTAAGGAGTAAATTAGTGATGATCTTGAAAGCAAGTGTATGGACCATAGAAGGCTTTAAGTGAGATCTGACACCCTGGGGGCTAAAGGTGCCTTTTGAGTTTCCTGAAAGATTTTATTTGAAATCTGATAACTTGTTTAAGCCATTGAGATCAATCAACATGTTCAGGTTAAAATTGGTTTAGAAGATTGTGTGTTATTTCTATTGCTTTAATAACAAAGCTTTTTAAGCATGAGTACAGAGCAGAACTTGTTAAAATTTGCTTTTCTAAATGTCATGACAACGGAACAACTTTAGCTCCTTCCTGCACACAAAATGTTTCTGACGAACGAGCAAGACTCTTAATGTTTTTATTACAGAATTGATGTGGCCTGTGCCATGCAAAACTCTTTATAAAATTATGGACTGTTTTTGATCACCAAATTGACAATCTTATCAATAAGTATGTTAACAGACCACCCTGGAACTTTGGGAAGGATTTGTGATTTGTGAATGTTTGTTCAAAGAAAACATAATTTTTTGATATAAGGAAGCAAGTAGTCTTCAAATTAGAGGTATTGTTGGTGTTCAACATCCCTCTGGATAATTCTGGAATGAATTGGAGTCAAGAGAAATAATATCATTTTACTAGTTGTCTATATATTGCAGAAGATATTTCCAGAAGAAATTTAGTGCAGGGGAACCTAATAGAAAGCTCTATTTGGCAGTGGGAAGACTTCACACTGAAAAACAACATTATATTTAATGTCAGCCACTCAGACAAAACACTGGGGGTTTTGTCATTCATTGGGAGACTTTGAGCGAGCTAATAAAATACATTAGAAGCAGGTTGTTCAAAATGGTTCTAAAAATGGAAAAGAACCCAAATGTTTATTGCAGCAATTTTATTGCCAGGAAACATGGGCTTTATGACCAGTGTGTGTGTAATATATTCAGTTGGATCTCTGAGGCATTTCAGACTGGTGAGAATTATTTGGATTTCATAAGCATAATTATGTTACAATTTGAGAGATAAATCTTTTTTTTAATCATACATTTTATATTAATCTTTTAGATGGGAGCAACTCATGAGGAAAGCTGTAAGGCCTCCAAAGGCAAGAGCTGGGGTCTGTCCAGGATGCCTTCATTATTGACAGGCAAATTTAAGATCCTGTGCATGCTTGGAGCTCTTTTTGGTGATGTTTGTGTGGCATCTGTATAGAGTTCCACAGAGTTGTCCCTCACTACAGCTTTTAGCCAGAGGGAGGGAGTGTTATCCTTTTTGTTTCTGGAGAATCTCTTTTCTCAAATTTTTATTTTCTATTTTCCAGAAGTGGAGGGCAAATTTTCCTCACAGGGTTAATTAGAGGACATTCCAGCATCCAGCAGTCTTTCTCTGTCCTGGCTCTATCCCTTAAGTTGGCAAGATGGAACTAGTAATACTTGGCAAGAGTGGTGATCAGAGCACTTCTTGCTCTCTCTCTCAAGAGTAAGTACTAAGATCAGTATCATGGCCACCCTCCCCTATAATCGACACTATAGGATGTGGCTGTTTAACAAAGATTTCCAGTTCTTAGTTGCTTACACAAGTCTCAATTCCACATAAAATCTGTGTTGGAAAACCCAAGGAAGACTTCCAAAAAAAATGGTGACAGTTCTCTACCTAGTGGTGAGAGGTATATCCTTCATAGTCTTCCCTTTTGTTCTTACCATAATTTTGCTTGATTCACTTCTGAACTAATTTGTGAATAGGACAGTAAGCTAAAATGTGGTGGCTGGCATTGGTAGATTTCAGGCTAGCTGCAGACCATACTTTATATAAATACAACCACAGTGATGAAGTCAATGGCTTTACTCTTATTTTTAAATGCTGAATTATGAGATGGGTTTGAAAACTCAGAGGAGAGGGATGTTGGTTAATAAAACTCAGTGATGGTCCTGAAAGAACCGTCAATTTTAAGTAATTCAAACTGTGCATTGCTCCTAGGCACAGATGGGGGAGAAAAATGAAGAAAGCAGTTTGTGCATAGAAGATCTGATGCTAAGGGAATGCTAAGGAACTGGGTCAAATGTGTGTGTCCGGACCAGAGGAAAGAGGTGTGTCCAGACCAGAGGCATTCATTATCTTTGGAATTTTCATCACGAGAGAACACTTCAATCTGGAAACTGGGCAAGAATGCTGTGCAGAAAGAGTTCACATGCAAAGTTCCTATCCCATAATTCAATGTCAAAGACAGGCTGTTCTCTTTTATTGATGAATTGCCTTCTCTTCCCTAATCTTGTTTTGAATTTTCTGCAAGCTGAGCTAGAACTGGCTGAACAGAATGATGTGTTTTGTTTTGTTTTTAATTCCAAACAATCCTACTAACCTAGTGTGGAATCCCCTTTTTCTAACCGTAAATTGTTTAACATCACAACCTTCTTCTCTGGAAAGGTAAAATAGTTAATAATGGAAGATTTGGTTGGAGAATGAATAAAAATAGAACTACTGTCCCAAAATATTTTGCAATAGTATTTAATGATGCTATACATTACATAGGAAAGACAATTTGAAGTTAATATTGGATATCCTTGAAAATTTGATAATTTCTCTTTACTCATATGACACTTTTTATTATAAGTAATTAAGAAAGGGTATTTCCATTTAACAGTTTGGAATCATGAGTTTTCCAGACACTAAATGATGTTTTGGAATTGCAGAAGTGAAAAGGATTTTCCTTATTTACTAGTTTTCTCCCCTAATTCTTTCTGAAACATTTATCTTTCTTCCTGCATGTTTGCTTCTTTCCTAATTACCATAAGTTCATCTAAGTATTTTGTCCTTTGCTCTATATAGCTTATATAGTGTTAATTTCTGGATGCAATGAAGCACATTGGTCAAAAGAAAGAACTCTCAGATCCAGTGTTAGGACCTGGCTCTCTGTTTCCCAGTAGCATGGCCTTGGTGCAGTTGCTCAGCTCTTCTGTTGATCAGTTCTCTTAGTTGTGGAATGATTATGGTAACAGTATTTATGCAAGTGATTCTTGTGAGGATTAAATGACTTCTGGTATGCAAAATGCTTTAAATATAACAAATGTCAGATGAACATTACCAATTAGCAATATTGGACCTTATAAAATGGAGATCTACGTAAGTTTTCTTGAGTTTCATCCTTCATTTCTTTTTTCATTTAAACATCTGGGAAATATTCCAGTAAAATCATGCCTGTTAATTTATAACTTTGACCATTGCAACTGGTTGCAAGTAAGTAGTAACAGTTTATAAGAACTGTTGTCATATTTCTTAGTCACTTTTGAGACTGAATTTAGAATTTATACAACAGGGAAGCTTAAAATGTCACCTACTTACACTACAAATATTTATACAAGCAGTGTACAATATTGAGAATTTGATTACTCAATTAGATGCTGATTTTTTTTTAAAACTGGAAAAAGTGGCTAAAGCACAAGATGAGGAGAAACCATAAGATAAAAAAAATTAACATTTTTATTAAAAAAATAAAATAAGAACATGTAAAACTCATAAGCCAGGTGAGACAAAGTATGAAGGAGAATGATTGTGAAAACAAGTAAAGCAAATGTCTGAGTTAGTCATTAGAAATGACAGATGCAAATTATCATCTCCAGCGGCTTTCATCCTGAAAATGTGTAACAGGTGGGGTATGCATGTCAAATATGAGCACTGCATTGTAAGAATTTTCACAAAGGAATTTATTATATTGGATCAATATACTTGTTGGTCTCATGATTAAAATGTTCATTCCAATATCCCAGACACCAATAAAATTGTGAGAGGTGATTTTAGGGATGTGGATGGAATAATAGCTGTCAACTAAAGAATCAGAAAAACAAACTCCAGGTAACACCTGTAGAATCCACCTCATTGTGATGGTCATTTCAATGGGAGCTAAAATATGAAGTTTACATTAGTTTACTCACAAATATCCCAAAGTCTGCAACACTGGGTGCATTAAGTACTGACCCTGAGGACAGAAGAATGAGTTATGTGCAGACTGAACCATGTGAACAAACAACTTGCCTTTATGTATTATTAAGTATTATAATGTTTGCTGGATGAGTGAATTACAATTTGTTCAAACATTACATGTTTTGCTGGTACAGGTTTTTGTGCGCCTTGGTTTACTGTGCTTACTGTTTCGAAGAGATTGCTATGAGGAATACCACTGCTACAAGATGTTAAAAGGCGTTAAATACTGATAGAGGATGTTAAAAAGGCTTCCAGAGTCAAATATGGTTATATTATGCTGGCTCATGCAATATTAAGTAGATATTTTGACTGTAGGACTTTGGCAATCTAGTATGCTAGATTTCTCTGTGAATCAACAGGAAGGTTATATTGCTAGCTTTTTTTTTTTTTTTTTTTTTTTTTTTGCTACAGCATAGATATTTAGAGTATCTTAGTCCTGATGTCCTATCAAACATGGTGCCAAAAACCTAACAGACTGGTATTCTCAGTGTCACTAATTGTGAGCAGCCCTCAGAAGCACATGGTCTGAGATAACTTGTAAGTTTTAGTCTTTGAATTTTAGGACACTGTGAAGAATTTCACTTAGTTTATTAGCCCAGCTATTCCTCACATCCTTGATTTTTTTCTTTCTTGTGGTATCACATTTTTGAAGTAATAAAGCTTTGGTTTTTTTTTTTTTCCTTATATGGAGCCTCCTAAGAAAATCTTAACCAGAAAAGAGAGACTGTAGAGAGGAGAAAATTGAATTTAGCTGTAGCTTTTCTTGATAGGAACACGCCCACCATGTGATTTGTGTAGAAACAGGAAAGAATAATTCAAGGATAGATTTTATTGAATTCTCCATGTAGTGCAAAAGTAGCTCTCCATATTTTAAAAAAAAAAAAAACTTTACTGAGAGGTACAAAGGTAGATAAAGACAGATACTTCCTCTGTAATGCTGTGCATGGGAACATTGCGACTTTAAAAATAAGATGAATGGGGAAATTTAGCACATTGATGAAACATCTCTATTTGTGAATTAGGGGATTCCTGACAGTCTTCCTTTATTTGTCCTGTGGGAGTACTAACAATCCTGCTTCTGTGAGGTAATTTATTGAGGACTCTTTGCTATCTTCTATGATTCAAACAATTATTCTAAAGGTGTTGGCATTCACCTTATGGATGAGGAAACTGAGGTCCAGAAAACTTGAGGCACTTGTACCTCATAACCCCAAACCAGGGATTCACAGCCACTTTATGGATGAGGAAACTGAGGTCCAGAAAACTTGAGTCACTTGCACCTTATAATCCAAGACCAGGGATTCACAGCAAAGCCTGACTACTTCCAAATTCTCCCCTCTCTTCCATGCTTCTTTCTAATAAGTTAATGACTAAGCTAGGGTGAATAGTGGAGCCGCTATTGCTAGCTTGTGGTATCAACCTCAAGTCCTTTTAATATGCAAAATTCAATATATTCAGACTGGTTATAAAACTGGACTACCCAGTTTACAGAATCCTCAATGATTATTTCAAGCATTTTTCCAGCAAGGCAGATTTGTATACATGTAGAACATTCCTTTTTTTTTTTTTTTTTTTGGATAGGTATGCCTTAAATATTTGCTGGCTCACAAACAGTAGACACTCCTTAAAGATAAGGTAACCATATCAGTGAAAACAGTGATAGAATGCATTTTATTTGAAATCAATCAAAAATATCAAGAATACCTAAAACAAGAACAATTTATTTAACAATAATGAAACAATAAAATTAAAAGTTGGGCCAAAGACTTTAGCAAATGTTTCTCAAAAGAAAATATACAGATGGCAAGTAAGTGCATAAAAAGTGCATAAAATTACTCCACAACATATGTAATTGGGGAAATGCAAATTAAAACCAGTACACTATACATATATTAGAATGGCCACAATCCGGAACACTGACAATACTAAATTGCAGCAAAGATGTGGAGCAATACATTGCAGCAATTCATTGCAGGTGGGAATACAAAAATGGTATAGCTGCTTTAAAAAATAGTTTGGTGGTTTCTTATGAAACTAGATTTACTTTTACCATGTGCTCCAACAATTTATTCTCTAGCAGCTTTATTCAGAATTGCCAGAATTCAGAAATGACCAAGATGTTCTTTGGAACATGAATGGATTATTGAATTATGGTACATCCAGGCAATGGAATTATTCAATGCTTTAAAAAGATGAGCTGTCAATCCATGGAAAGACAGGGAGAAAATGTAGATGCATATTACTAAGAGAAAATCTTCAAAGATGAGGGCACAAGGGCCCTTGTATCAGTGTCATCAGCATTGGTGAGCACCCTATTGGTCACTGGCCTTTTAAACAGATTTGGTGTGTTCTTTCTGTCTTTGGATAGTCGTATCACTAGAGCAGTGGAGAGCCCAGGATTTGAGGCCAGGCCTGCATATGGGTATGATGATAATTCAGACTTTCCCAGTCTTAGTTTCTTGACATTTCCTTTTTTTTTTTTTCCTGAACTTGTTCTTGTTTACAAATAAATTATACTAGATCTCTAGAATTGACCCAAATAAGGCATGTGATCTCATTTTTTTTCTCTCTATATATTTATTTACATGTATATATGTCTGTGTACATATAGGTGTGTAAATAAAGATACATGCATACATATGTAAATGTTTGTATATGTGGAGGATTCATGTTATGGAGATTAAATGAAATACTGTAGATGAACTTAAATCAACATACATTTTGTTCCATAGCAAGGGCTCAGAGCATGTGTCAGTCTTGTTGAGCATTTCAAGACATTTGTGTAGATTATAATCCATTGATGGATTCATAATTGGAATGAACTATTGGGAGCTGGTGGAAACTGTAGGAGATGAAACAAGGTTTCATCTTGGGACCATGACCTTGGGAGCTCTATCTCATCCACGACCCTTCCTCTCTCCCTGTCTGCTTTATGGTTGCCATGAGCTGGTCACTTTCCTTCACCATGCTCTTCTGCTATGATGCTTCTGCAATGGAGCCAGCAGACCATAATCCAAAACCTTTGAACTCTTGAGCCACAATTAATCTTTTCTCAGTTGTTTTCCTCAGTTTTTTTTTTTTTTTAATGGCAACAAAACGCTGACTAACCCCCTTTTCAGAAGTGTTGAGTTTCAGCTCCACGAATCCCTCCTCTAAGTTTTTCTTTTGGTTACTTCCAACTTCTTCCCATTTTCCTTTCAGCCCTGAGGTCACTCCTTTCTTCATTTGTCACCTTTGTAATTATCTATTTCACTATTGTAATATAGTTAACATTTCTTCCATTTAAATTCTCAGTTTAAGTAGGTGATGTCATTTCTGTCTGCTAACTGGATTGACTGATATGTGTCTTAGGACCACCAGTCTTTGTTAATAATGTCACAATGACTGCTAATTGGCAAAATATTATTTGTACAGTAGTTTGCTAGGTACAGATTTTAGATCCAAGGAAGAGGATTAATTTAGAAGGCTGATTCCCACCCCCCCACCAGGTGTATCATGCCCTCAATTATACTTAAAAGAATGATGGCATTCATCATCCCATAAATGTGTAGGAAGACATTCTCTTTCACATAGCAAGTGCTACAGGGTTGAAAAATGACTCACTATAATGCAGGTCAGTGTCGTTGAAGAGATTCATAGGTTGGTGGAGGCCTGACCCATAAAAGGGAACATTTATAGTGGGGTTACCCTGGAAAGGAAGTATAGATGGATTGAAGATAAAGCCTGAGAATTATCTGGGGAGTCAACATAGATTAAAAATAACCACTTTTAAAATGTATTGGCTCTTTTCTTTCTGGAGAGGCTGATGTCAGGGGAGACGGCTACTTTCCCTGCCAAGGTCCCGCTCCCTATGTGGCAATATTGTTCTGAGGCAAGAGCTGTGATTCCAATGCTTGTTGGACCTTCCAGTGAGCCTAGCCTCACCTATATAGAGTCAAAGCCAATATGCCAATATTTATATTTCATACCTTTGCATTGTTCAGTGTTAAGCACCTAGTAGATCCCAAATGAAAACCTCCTGATCACTGAACTCAGGTCAGTAGCTCACAACTATGGAACTATTTTTGAGACATTTTACTTTTTATTAAGGAAATTTATAACACTCTCCTTACATAGCATGTATATTCATAGGATAATTCATATGTGTGTGTACGTGTATGTGAACATATATATGAATTAAGTTCTCTAAAATATTCATGATTATTAAATAAGTGTTAGTGACAATTTTTTAATAATTCTTCTACAAGTCATATATATATAAAATCATAAACCATGTTTTTTTTTTCCTGTATTCTAAATTTTAGGACATGTGAATTCTATTTCATAGAAAGAGTAGTTCAGTGAGAGTGGAAAATAGTTTGGTCATGGCATTATTCACACTAGGCAAAGTGAGGACACGATCCAAGTATAAATCACTATGTAAACAGAATGTGGTCTGTTCATACTACAGAGTGCTGTTCAGCCAAAGAATGAATTGAAGTACCGAGTACATGCTAGGTGATGGACCTTGAAAGCATCATGGTAGAGAAAAGAAGCTGAACGCAAAAGGCCAAAGAAGGCTACAGAATGAATACATGATTCCATTTATATGAAATATCCAGGATAAGCAGTTCCACAGAGAGCATAGAAAGTAGATTAGTGGTTTCCAGAACTGGGACAATGGGAGTGACTGCTAAAGGGCATGAGGGTTTCTTTTACAGTGATTAAAAAGTTCTAGAGTTAGACTTTGAGGATGATTGCACAACTCTGAATATACTAAAGAACACTGAATTACATGCTTTAAAATAGTAAATTGTAGGGCATGTGAATTATATTTCATTTTATCATTTTTTAAAGAGACAGTTGATAAAAATTTGTCCTTTGTGTTGAAGGAGAAAATCATTGCATTTGACATTGTTTGGATTCTGATAGTGATGCACATTTGTTCAGCTTGAATGTGGCATGATTTTGTAACCACATCCCCTTCCCTAGGACATAGATCTCTTTCATGCACCCATTGGAGGATCACATTAGCTGGAGAATGCTAAGCATTTCTGGAAGTGCTTATTCAATCAATAGCTATACCCACAATGTCAAACTAAATTCAAGACACTTTTGGATTGAAAACTCAGTTTGTAGTCAGAAAGACAGGTGAAATAACAAATTACAGCAAAATACAGGTGTGTGCCTTAGGAACTATTGGGAATCTGTCTAGCTCCCTCTCCAGGTAGGTTTCATATATAATTGCTGCTTGTATTTGGATGATGCCTGTGTTAGGGTTCTTTAGAAGAACAGAATCAACAGAAAGTATACTTCTAATAGGGGAACTTATTCCGTTGGCTTACCAGAAGCTGGAGAGTCCACAATGGCCATCTGTAGGCTGGAGAGCTGAAAGAACCAGTAGCTGCATAGTCCAAGAGGCTTAAGTCTCAGAACAAAAGGGATTAATGGTGCTACTGTAGTTCCAGACCAAAGGCTTCTGGAGAATCTGCTTTGGAAGAGTGAAGAAATAAGTCTGACATCCTCAGAGGATCTCAGCAGCAATCAAGAACCCATTCAAGAAGAATCAAGCTTGCATCTGTTGCTGCTTCCTTGTTCTTCCAACTTTTATTCCATCCAAATCATCATCCTAACTCAGTGCTGCCCACTCTTAGGGAGGGTCTCCATTTCAGTTGGCTATCCCATATGCCAGTCATTCCTAGACACACCCTCATTGACACACACACAATCCTCTTAATTCTGGGTATCTCTCAATACAATCAAGTTGACATTTCAATTTTACCATTATAAGTCCACTCCTTGTCAACTTGATATCCAAATATGACTCTTTACATCACACTCAATCTCCAAACACAATAACAAGGTCATAATTCTGCCTAACATAACTGTCCTTGCTACAACTGAATGCATTATTTCTTTCTCCAGAATAGGAAAAACAAAAACAAAAACAAATATATTGCTGATGTTAAGTCAGTCAATATTACATTACATGATGAATAACAGGAGAATAACAATCATTTCCTCTTAATGCATGTGTAAGTATGCCCAAACATAATAGAATAGAGAAGAATTATCAATGGCAATTACAATTCTCATTTTTTGTAACTGATCATGTGGCCGTAGTTGGAATTTATAACTACCTTCTTCTACTACCCATTCTGTATTCCCTCTGCCTTCAGCAACCACCTCAGCAGGTCTTGGCTCTTTACCTGGAGGTGTGACCCACACCTTCATTCCTGAAGGGTCTGAGACATTTGTTGTCTTGCCTGGATTGAGTTATTGTAGTTTTCCATTAACCTTAATAATGGGACAGGGTAATACCAAGAGATGCCCTAGGGATCTCCTGCACTCCAGGAGTATGCTTCCTTACTTTAATTGTGGAGTAACAGTCCAGTGTCCCCTTGGTAATCTGGATCAATCCCCTCTGCCAGCACCATAGCTTCCTTCTTAGCCTATTGACTCAGAGGCATGAGGAGCCCAAAGTGGCCAGGGGGAACTCTTAACTTCCAGTTTAATGAAATTGTTGTATCTCCAGACAGAAGCTTTCCTCCTCCTGGAACTGACTTCTTGGCCTGCAGAGCCTAAGGTTGCCGGGACAGAAAGCAACAGCTTTCTTAGTGGATTACTAGGAGTAATGGTGAGTGGTACCATTTCTGCCCAGAGATCATAGGGAGCTTTCTAAGGCAGAAATAACCCTCAAGGTGTAGAATCACAGACTTATGTCAGAAGTAATGCTTATTCAAAAACTAGTCAGTTCTCCTTCAAAAAAGTACTATTCACTTTGGTTTCTTGTGGTTAATCACAGGTTGATCTGGTAGAATGCATGTATGGATATCTTCAGGAACTTATCTATTATCTTTCCTGGTAACCCTCCACTGCTCCACCAAATTCAGCCAGGTAGTTTTCTTTATGTTCAGTTGCCTCAGTGTGTACATTGGTAAGAAAAACAATGAATGTGAACAAATCTTCCAGGTTTTTTCTGAAAGCCCCAACACAGAGTGAGATCAAGGTTTGTGGTAAAAAGCAGATAGGAAATAATTCCTATAGGGAATATTGGGCAGGGAAAGAAGGATCTGTTGCCATAAGCAAAGCCTTGCTCCCAGCAATGCTATGTGGTAGCAGCAAGGAAGACATGCAGAGGCAAGGAGAGAAGGCCTAGGAGGGTCGGCAAAATTATCCTGGAAGTAGCTTGACATGGAGGCAGCAGAGAGCCAGCCTTTCTTCTTTTCCTTATTTTGCTTTTAAGCAGCTTTCTGAGAGACTTTGAAATATCATCATCAAACATAACACTTAAAATAGCATTATTAATGTACCATTTTCTAAGTACTGTACATATATCACTTGATCCTCACAACAGCTTATGCGATGTAGG
Organism: Geosciurus inauris; assembly: GCA_004024805.1. Lineage (NCBI taxonomy): Eukaryota > Metazoa > Chordata > Mammalia > Rodentia > Sciuridae > Geosciurus > Geosciurus inauris. The sequence continues at coordinate 26,708 of PVHX01005298.1, forward strand.
TACTTTTTACTACGCTCATTTTAGTAATGAGGAAACTGAGAATGAGAGGCAGAGGCATCAAGGTCATATAGCTAACTCTTGAGAGAACAGGTATTTGAATGCAGTCTGATTCTAGTTACTCTTATGTACCATGGTACATGCCTCTCTTAGTGAAGAATTAAATCTTATTATAGAATGTACTGAAAGTAAGTTTCCAAACATTTGCATTTTTGGACTGAATTTCATTCCTGTTTTCCCCCCCAAATACATGACATTCTATAAATCTAACAAATGCAGTTACATGCATGCAAACATTATACTAAGATGCTTTAGTGTGCTGAACTAAGTCATTCCCCATTCCAAAAGAACTGTTGCTACTGGTAGTCTTGCAGAAAGGATCGATCTAGGAGACCAATGTGGTTTTCATCCAGACCACCAGTCAAGGGTCAGAATAAGGTTATCTAGGTCTGTATTCAGTAATGGACCAGCAACCTATTTCCTGGACAATTTTTATCCTAGAATTTGGATTTAGATCCAGGGAACTGTGTCAGTGAGTAACAGAAAAGGCAGGGAGTATTTAGAGAGCAAGTGGGTTCATGAATGGCAGAACCCAAGAAGAATAAATTCCAAATTTCACCACTTAAATCTGGGGGGCAGTGCTGTCTCCAGAATGTTTGAGCTTCAGCCAGCTCCTGTGAATCCATGATGCCTGGTCAACTCTTCATTTTACCACACCCCACCCACATCCCCCAATTTTTTCTTCTTCTTGTTTGAGTTTCTCAATAGTGAATAACTGAATAATACAGTAGGTACTAGCACTTTTCTGTGTTAGCTTCACTAGTGGTAGAGTTAGCAAATTAGGTAAAGCAACAACATTATGGAGGGCCCAGCTACAGCCAGGAGGATGATTTTCCATATCCCAATGGGGACAAATCAACAGTTGTCAGCTCTCCTTTCTCTTGTTTTACATGGCTGAGAGCACTATTTATTCTCTCTCCTTTTATATCTCTTAATCTTTTTTTAGAGGACCCAGTCCTGTTTTGAATTTCTTCCCTGGAGGAATTTGAACCGCTGTTCAAAAATAAGAATAGAAATGGCTACATTACCACAACAAAGTAGGCATTTGAATCTTATGATGCAAGAGTCAAGGCTTAATCAGAATTAACTAACTGTGGATCATGGCGCTTCATTCCTTTCTAGCCTCAGGTCTCTTGTGTCTAGTGCAACAGATTCATCTGTGGAGCCTTGTAGCAGATGGCTGGCTTTTCGCTTTCAAAAAGATATTATCTCTGAAAAGGAAGGCTAAAGATGCTAAGTAATATTTCCGGATTTCCTTTCGGTTTGCATAACACATTATCACTGCACTCAAAAACGTTTTTATTTGGTAAAGTGAAAGAAGGATAATGAACATGGTAGCAACTTACCGGGTGTTTTTTTTTTGCCTGAGGGGATTTCAGGCTCTTGAATCATAGCAACACACCAAGCCCAGAGTGCAGTGTGGAAGCTGTTTCCTGGCTAAAAGGCAATGGAAAAGGCTCCTGATGCTTGGAATTCCAGGGGTGAACTCAGAGCCACGGTGCTTTCTTCCAGACTAAATGAGAAAAGGAGTCATCTGGATGGGCTTGTTACAACCTCAAGACTTGAAAAAAGCCACAAAAATATTAATGGCCATTAATGTTACTACTTCTTTTTAAAGATTCAGTCATTCTAGGGATTGAGAACTTCTTTCCATAAAGTTGAGATATGTTTTAATTAGAATAGGGAGGTGATATGAAGTTATGGATCCTGGAATCCAACATGGCTCCTTTTTATTAACCAGAATTGAAAAAGCTGGAGTTGAATCTTGTCTCCTACTAATAAGCATGGAACTTAAGCCTTAGTTTTCTTATCTACAAAATGAGAATAATGACTCATCCTTAGCATTTCTAACAAGATTAAATGAGATTATGTATTAAACTATTTGGCATAGGATTAGAAGCTTTCAAGCACTCACTAAATGTTAATGATTGTCCTTTCTATTGTCATTCTCAAGGCTGAGTCAAAACATATTACTTAGAAATGCCAAAGGTGTGCAGAGCTCTATTCAGAACCATGGTATACAGGGGAAAGAGAATGCTCTTTTAAATCAGATATTTCTTATATTTCAAGAGTGATGCTGCCTTCATTTGGGTTCTATACTCAGCTTTGCCACTATTCAGGTGCTGACTTTAGGCAAGAACATTGAGATTTACTTTTTCTGTAAAATGGGAATCACAGTTACTGACCTTTCAGGGTTATCTTGAAAATAGATAGAGCTCATTGAGATGGAAGCTCTCTGCAGAAATAACACTTTACAACTCTACATCCTTTAATCTTTATCACCACTGGGTGTGTACAACAAAGTTTGTAGACAGAGCTTACAGAGGAGGTGTAATTACACAACAATATAACACTGCACAATGTCAAAACAGGCTGCCATCCACAAGAGTAAAAAATAATTTGTCTACTTAAGGATGAGCAGGAAAATAGATCCCACTTTTGGATAGATTTTTGAATAAACACATATTGCAAGGATTAAGTGTGAATCAAATTTCAGCATATAAAATGCAAGCCGATACCCAGTACTGCTCATAGAATTTGGAGCTTGATGGAAGGCAGGCTGGAGGGAAGGCTCAGAGAGCAGTCAGTGGGTATCACCTCTTGTCCCCAAGCTCTGTTTCCTTGGGAACAGCTGGAACTATGAACAAGCTTCTCCTCTTCTCTCTCAGGTAGGAAAAATATGTCTTTGACAGGCTGTTGAAAACTGAGAATGGTTAATTGATTATGGGGGTTAGGGACACAGGGGTAAGATAGATAGGGCTAAATGTTTTCTAATGTCCCCTCCATTGCACAGTTTAGGATTCTAAAATGGAAATATCCAGCTGCTGGTACCATAGTCAATCTTTTCTATTCTTAGTCAAGATAATTGTTTAAATGTTAAAATAGAAATGACTTCAACTCCTTGGGAAATGGGAATTTAAAGCCACAGTTTTCTATCTAAAAGGATTTTAAACCTTTGAGAACAAAAATTCTTAATGAAAGGAGTAGGGATAGGATAAGGGTCTTGATAATGAAATCAAACTGTGTTAATGTCCTTCAACTCAATGAGGTTTTTGCAAGTGTTGAATTCTGAATATTTTAAGTCTTATATCCTTACTGTCCTTGAATGTAGAATGGAAATTCTACATTCATTTTCAGTATTTTAAAATACACTTACACTTCAACTACATAGTTACTTCAGTACAAGACTCCAGTGAATTTCCATTTTTAATTGGGAATGTGAAGAAATGAGGAAGGCATTAAATATTCATTGAGCAACTTAACTTTGGCATGAGAAAGTTAACGAGTGATATCAAAAGCTTAACTATCTATACCCACATGTGCTTCTATGAATTGGTAAACACAGAAAGCTAAGTCCCTTTCATGAAGAATGCAAAAGTGAAAATCAGGCTTATTTTACACTCATTGTCGATGGGAATTTATGTTTATTATTGTGACCATAAGGAACCATGAGGTTTTGAATTACCTTTCAGATTATCAAAAGGATATTAAATCATGCTAAACATCTTTTATCGTCACACAAGCTTGTGTTTGAGAATTGATTTTCTGGATATGGTACACATGGCTACTTTTTATTAACCAGAATTGAAAAAGCCAACAGCTTTTAAGTGGTTTTGAATGATCTGTTCTGTAGAACTTTGTCAGTTAACTACAAGGCTGGAGAACTGTCCTGTCACAGAAATGATAATATAAAAGTGTTAAAGAATCCTAACTTCCTCCAAAGTTTTTCTAAAATAGCTTAATCATGTTTTATTATAAAACTACTACCTACTCATTTTAGAAAACATGAAAAAAGAATCATATAAAAAAACAAAAACTCTTATTTCTGTGAACCAGAAATAATTCCTATGATGATGCTTTTCTTATGTATTCATATTTACTTTTGTAGTTGTTGGTATATTGGTAATGTGTGTAAATATATGTGTGGGAACACAGCCATATACAATACACAAATATGCACAATCTTCTCGTAGCTAACTTTTCAGCATCCATCAGTCATTTATCTTGTGGGATTTTATGAGCCAAGGAAAGGTCATCCACTTCTATTGTCTGACTTTATGGAAGCATATATACTCCTGGGTAGTTTGAGACAGTATGGATTTGTTTCCTTGTCATTAATTATTATTTGAGAAAAATAGAAATTGAAATAAAAAACAAAGTGGGGTGCAGTGGTGCATGCCTGTAATTCCAGTGACTCAGGAGACTGAGGCAGGAGGATTGCAAGCTCTAGGACAGCTTGGGCAGCCTAGGGAGATCCTGTCTCAAAATTTAAAAATAAAATTAAAAAGAGCTAGGGATGTAGCTCATTGGTAGAGTGCCCCTGACAGTTTTGTTTTTTAAAGACTAAATAAAATGAAATGAAAAACACTAGACTGGACCACTACAGAACTCTTGTGTCTATGCACATGTTCACCACTGATGGCAGATGTCAAGATGCAGTATCCCTGACCTTGTTGACTTAATGAGAAAAAAGAGGTGCCAGCTGAAGAAAGGAAGTGTTAAGGGCATGGCATCTATTCAGGAGCTTTGCAAATCAGACTGCAGTGGAGTGCTTGCATCCTGTGTTGTGACAAAGACTCTCAAGAGTGTTTGAATGAAGAACTTCTATTTTCTTGGCTCTGAAATTCTGACTTCATGTCCCAGGAAAGCTGTATTAATTATCCTAAGCTTTGCCAGGTGGGTTATTAATAGTTTTACCTTTGTATAGTGTTTTAGCATATCATCTTCAGTTTTCATGAATACTTTAATGAAAAAGTTGCCTTATTTACAACCTAAAGGTGCCTCTCCAAACTAATGTCACCTACCTTGCTTATCTACAAAGTTGTAGTGGAAATAACAGAAAATAATACTATAGAAATAGTGATACATTTTAAGGCATTGATGTTAACAAAACCGTGCTGAAGATGAAAGTGATGGCTGTGACTTTTTCATAGACTTGAAAGAAATTAAATTCAAGGCTGGGCAAGGTGGCACATACCTGGAATTCATTCCAACAGTTTGGGAAGCTGAGGCAGGAGGATCACAAGTTTGAGGCCAGCCTCAGCAATTTAGCAAGATTCTCAGCAACTTTGACTGTCTCAAGAGAAAAAAAAATAAAGGAAGTGGGGATGTAGCTGAGTGGTAAAGTGCCCCTGAGTTCAATCCCCAGTACTAAAAGAAAATAAAAATAAAAATTCAATGTTCAATCCTTTGAAAAATAAATATTAACTACATAAATAAATATTAACTACAAGTTATTTTAAGTTAAGTAAGCAACTCTAAATATTGAAATTACATACTTGGAGGTTGCTAGTTACATGAACTTGGGCAAGTAACTTCTGTGTGTAACGGTTTCCAAGGTGCTGATACATTTTTGTAAGTTTTCTGTGAGGATTCAGTGATAAAATGTGAAGTACATTTTATTATGTTTGGTACAGGGCAAAAATCTCAGTAAATGTTAGCTACTAATATTATCCATTCAGTTTAGCTTCTGGTATTTGTTTCACATTTATTATTCACTTAACCTTATTTTGTTAATGTATTTGTCTATTGCAATGTAATCAGCATATTTGCAGTTTTAATGATTCACTCATGTATTTATTATGCCCTACTTATTTCCAAAATAATTTAAAGACAGTTCACATTATATGATACAGAATGAAAACAGTGGTTATGTGAATAAAATAAGGCAAGAAAATAATTAAAAGGTTGAATGAATAATTTTATCAGGACCTAGAAAATGAAAAGCTATTATATTTGAGCCTTGGAATTTGCTCTGAACTATTCCTAATAAAAGCAAAAAGGAAAACGTAATGAATTATGTCGCTTTTACTGCCTTATAAAGGGAAGGAGGTTGGCTTGTTAAACATATTTTTGTGTGTGTGTTCTGCTGTCTAAATAGGATTTATATTGCCTTTACATAGAGGTGTTAAGAAACTTAATTGGTATCTTTATCAACTTTACTAAAAAACTCATGTTCTAAATTTTTAAATTTTACTATAACATAGCCATATTTTTTTCCATGCTTCTCATAAGCTGAAAGTAAGCATTTTGATTAGATACATACTATTTTGTTATGATACTTTACTGATGTTAACATGGGAATTGGTTCATTTTATTTTTCATGGTAGAGCATCCATTATGGATGTTTTTGAACAAATGACTTTTTCTCTTATCCTTTGATTATTCATTTGAGCATGTTCTTTCCTGAGATACGTTGTAATAAGTGGTAAAATTTCTTGTTAAATACACTCAGATTCCTTTGCAGAAAGTTTGACCTGACTCATTTTTATGTTTAATTTTCTTTAAAGTTGTCTTTCCTTTTTCTTGATGGAATAGATCACTAGAACAGCTTTTCTTCTTGTCAAGCAAGGTTACAGTTATTTTTTACTCATAGATTTATTTGGCTGGAGGAGAGACAAAAGAAATTTTCTTGATTTAACATGGAGAGAAAAGGGATATTTGAAAATGTAATGATGATGCAATATATGTTTATTGAGAATTTTTATGACATTGGTGTAGATACTGACAATTCTATAAAATCGTTTGATTTTTTAAAAATCATCTGAAAAACATGAAAAAATGTGATAAAGCAATAAAGGAACTTCTAAAATGTTACATTGAATGATTTTTTTCTAATGTTAAAAAAAATGCTAAAAATAAACAGAATTGCAGGTGTTAAGAGAGGAGAAAATTTGAGCTAGGGACTCCTGACCACAAATGCCACAAAATAAAGGAAAAGCATTGGAAAAGATATTGATCAGGCAGCTCCCTTTTCTGAGCAGAAGGGAAGATCAAAAGGGAGTTTTTCCAGGGCATGTTGGAGGACAAGAGGCCTGAAGCACCCCATCTGAGTAGAGGGCCAGGAATGACTGGCAGTCTCCATTTTTAGGTCTGCTACATTTGAGACCTCATGAGTACGTGGCGTTAGACCTTACGACAAAGAAATTTCCATCACTGTCATTTGCTATCTTCAAAGCTTTTCTGATCTATTAATTTGAACTTCACAAGAAACTTCCTAGTGACCATGACCCCACTTTTACAGATGAGCAAAAAGGAGATTATTGGATGGGTTGAAAATTTTTGAGAATAAGATAGATAAAATATGCAGAAGACAGAATGCAGATGTTAAATCCCTATTGCCTGTTGCATCCTTCTCTCTGTTTCAGTATTCTAGTGATATTGTGTGTGTGTGTGATGAATTCTGAATTCTGGCAGAGCATTGGATGGCTACATGAGAGCTGTGTGATATCACCAATAAGGATGTCTAAGGACAAATGGCTTAATGATCACTATGTCGGTCAGAAGCATTCTGTGACCCTCATAGTAATCAAATCTCTAGCATTCTGATGTACCTCATAATTGAATTTTATTTTGTTGGATCGAGCATTAACTCTTGAGTCGGTCAGTACATTACTGAGCTTTCAAAAATCTACTTTTAATTTTATTTTTTTGACATCCCCAAAACACTAAATAGAATAAGGTCTCCATTATCTGGATTGTGGAACCGGCTTGATGGTGAAAGGATGTGCCAGATGAGATTCTGGGGTCCCTTTCATTTTACAGAATTCATTATGGTCTCATGTCCTATTGCTCCAAAGTTCCTTTCATAATAAAGTGCACAGTCTAAGCACTAAACAGGCCCTTCCTTTATACAGAATCCCCTAGATTCTTCACCACAACAGAACTCCGGTCCTTGAATCTGACATGCACAGCGTTTTAGTGACTTTTTCTTTCATTGTTAGTGATGACTTTACAGAAAATCTGGGCTTCTTGTTTGACTGGGATTTTGTACATCTCTTCTGCTTGAGTAGTTACCCGGTGGCATACAACCTTTTTTTCAACCAGAGATAAATGCCTTTAAACTGTGTGAAACAAAGTAAAGAATTGCTTTTGTTTTAAGGTCATTATCTTGGAATACAAAACATTGAAAAATAAGATCATGTAGCAAACTGTAGCTGTATTATATCATAATTTCAGTGAAACTAAACTGCTTGCATTTGTCACTTTTGCTGAAAGAGTGTCTTTATTATGTGTGCGTGGGATTTGCTTTTGGCTTCATTGTAGGAGCTAGCTCTGGGAGCGAAGTCCTTTGTTTTGGGCTTATTGGCTGGCCTGCCTGTAACCCTACATTCCAACCAGAAAACAACAAACTCCGGTTTCATATTCTGTTAGAGATGATTTAGATTATGTTAAGGCATTTTTTATATAGACACTGATCATCAAAAAAAATTCAGATCAATGCAAAATAAAAATGCTTTATTGGTTTTCCATAATAAGAAGCATTATAGGGAAGAGTTTCAGCATGTGATGAAAGCCTGTGGCACTGCTGTTATCCGTGCACTTTCATAGTTGGTGATTTTCCTAGTTTTCTCTAAAATGTTGCAAAATTATATTTACCTTAGTATATCTGATATCAAACAGTTTCAGGTTTGTAATACATTACATTGCTTAAATCCTGAACAACTACAACTCTAAGCCAAAACTGTGTCAACCAGTACCTTAGTACTGATATACTTAATATTCACAATATTTATGATTGCTAAAATTTATTTTCTGGTTCCCATGTGCCAGGAACACAGTTCTGTCTGTACAGTCCATCACACTGTGAGGTGTGTGCCATTGTTTGCATGTTAGTGATAAGGAAGCTGAAGCACAGTAGTGTTGAGCAACTTGCTGAGGACCACATAGCGGAATGACAGGGCTGAGGTTCAACCTCGGGCATTCTAAAGGGAGAGTTCTTACTTCCTAAGACAGTACAACTGCCTATGGTGCCTTTTGTATCATTAAAGAAAATGAGGTAATTTCATTGTTCATAATGCCCGGACACAATGTATTTTTTCTGAATGACAATCAATGTTAACTATTTAAATAAAAATTCTCTTAGCCAGAACACACACTTATGACCAGAAATCCCCACTTGTGTCATGTTGAATAAAAGTTGACTTCAGTTGTCACAGATATCTTTAAAACAGGGCCAAGAGACACATTTCCACTATAGGAAAGTTTTATTCCTGTCCTAGGATAGCTCCATTGTGAAAGCACATTGGATATATGTCCTCTTTTTCCACCAACAGTAGCAGAAATGTTCCATGAACCAAATGAGTTTCCTTTCATAAAAGGTGTAATGAAACCTATGGATCACCCTGGACTCTGAGGCTCTGAGTGATGGGAGATTGTTGAGGTGACTCTACTGAGAAGAAAAGTGGCCCAAGGAGCTGGGAAAGCTCAGTAGAATACATAAATGAATTAATTAAAGATCAAGTTATGTAATCTGTTATTTCCTTTGATATAATTTCTCATTCCATATTCCATTCCTGATTCAGAATTGTGCTAATGTGTTCGTTGTTATTATTCTTCTATTTCCATTTATCACTTCTATATCATTTTATGTTTCATCTTAAAGTAAACTGACAATGTAGGGTTTGGAATTCCCATATTGAAAACATTTCTTATGTGACGTGCAGTATTTTTCCCATTATCGTTCTTTGTTAAATGGTGGAATCTATTGGTAAAATAGTATTCTGCATCTCTGTTCTATTAGATATGGTGAGATCCCTGAGATGGCTCATAAGTAGCACCTCTGCATCTGACTGTAGTTCAACATGAGATGTAATTTTTTTGCTCAGATTTAGGAGTTGAGTGCATTTGGGCCCTTGTTGGATAACAAATTGGGACACATAAGCCCTTAATTTTGTGCTATGACTCCTTAAAAGCAGAGACTTTTAACTTTTTATAATGCCAGACCTATAAAGGTCAGGCCATAATCTTTAATCAATGTCTTTCTCTAGGAATTAAACCTATTTAGTGAGTTGTGCATTTGTGTAAGTAAGAAAGGATATATTTGCTGATTTATTGATGATTGCTTGAAATTAAGATTTGTATTCAAGTAACTTGCCTTATGAGCAATTGTTTTCTGGGAATGCATCTCCATAGATGGGGATCCACTGATGAAGAATGAGCAATGCTGATTTCATCTTTTCTTTGTCCCTTGTACTCTGGTGGTATGCCCTTCACTTTTCTGTGTGTGTTAGTCATGTTCTTTGAGCTTTTTGTGATGATAATCAGAACAGGGAAAGATCACCGATCATGCAGTTAAGAATCTGAGAAGGGGAGGCTAGATGTTAGATCTGACAAGAAGGTCTTCATGTACATGGTGACAAGAAAGTCTGCTTAGCATGGGAAAAGAGGGATGGACAGGAAGGGCATAAATGGAAAACAGAAATGGACTCAAATTAACCATGACTTCTTAGTGACATGAGCCACTCCCACATTATTGAGCTGGGAATGTTTGCTGTAAAACTATAGCAAAATTAGAGACAGAACTCAAGCTTTTTCTTCTCTGGAGGAAGTTTTAGTTAGCATAGAATGCATTTAACCATTGCATAAGCAAATTGAATTAATTTATTTCCCCATTTATTGCTCTTTGTCACTCATAAATTTGTTGAAAGAAAACACTAATTTGCTTTCTCTGAATATCTGAATTACCTATCAATGGTTATTTGCTCATTTTATAATATAAGATAATTTCTCCCTATCATGAGCCTCATCTTTCTGCAAAGCACATTTTTGTGCCATTCAAATATATGGCACATTATTCTTTTTCTCAGAAATGAGCAGAGAACAATTATAATTGATGGAAAAAGAAAAACTTGGTGGCAGAGAAAGGTCTTATATCTGTCTTGCAGATTGATGGCCCATAGTTCTCCTTTGGAGCCACTCTGCAAAGTGGGACAGTAGTCATAATCTGTGCTTCCCAATAAGGCAAGAGAGTAGAGTGTAGTAATTAACCTGTTCTTTCAGGATGTGACAGTGGTTTGGGATCTCTTGTTCTGGCCATATAAGGACATTCCTTTATCTGAGCTCCTTTATGAGGTCCTTCCTCACTCCTGAGCACATTTTACAGTGGTGGATTGGATGCTTATCTTGATTAACCCTCACCCCACTCTGTAACCACCAACTACTTACATTCTTGGCATTCTTTTCTGCCAGATATTATAAGGGAACTGCTGGGTCCTGAAATCAAATGGTTTTGTTTCTCCACGACTGGATCACAGATTGTTGACAGATCGTGTATAAAGAAGGGTGACCTCTCTAACCAATCCCTCTTGGATTAATTCGGACTTCAGAAGAGAAAGGTGGTTATTTGGCTCTGAACAGAAGATAATCCCTTGAGCAGAATCTTTCTGCTTTGTTCTGTGCCGACATGGCCCATGCTGAGGAAGGTTGTGCTCTCTGCTCACTGGTGCCTGGCACGTCCTGACAGCATCTCTATTTTGACACAAACCACAAGGCAACCCCAGGTGTTAATTAGAAATGTCCAGCTGTATTATTTTTCTGTTTTTCTCTCCTCCTGATGGAGCCCTCTTTCCTTTGAAACAGACTGCTATTGCTGCTGCCTGGTAGGGACAAATCACAGAACTCTGTGTATTAAAGGATAAATTATGTCACCTACTCAGATCCTGCAGTGCACGCTCATGACAGCACTACTAGGCTCTGAGCACTACTCCCTGCCCATTGATGAGGCACAAAAATGTGTAATGACATTGTCTTAAAAAGTGCTTTTATAAAATAATTATTCTTGGGCTGAGGATATAGTTCAGTTGGTAGAGTACTTGCCTTGCATGCATAAGGCCCTGGGTTCAATCCCCAGCACCACCAAAAAAAAAAAAAAAGGAAAAATAATTATTCTTTAAGTTATTAAAATTGTACCAGAGTCATCTTTGCCTCTTGCCCTTGGACCAGATCCCTCTTCTGAGTTGCCTTAACGTGAGAGGTTACTGTGATTTTTGTGCTGTTTAGTACAGAAAACATTACAGGGATAAAGAGTTGGTGGTAAGAGCAAAATAAATCGGAAGAAAATAGGGAGGTAATGCTGGTGGTTCTTCAAGCCTTCTCTCAGCCTCTTCTCTCCCCATCCTGTCTTTACTGGTCTTGTGACTCAAAATCCATCACTTTTTACTCTGTGCTTGTGTTAGACAGCTTTTCAGCATTGTAACCAAAATACCTGACAAGAACAACTTAGAGAAGAAAAGGTTTATTTTGTCCCACAGTTTTGGAAGTTCAGTTTGTGTTTGTCTGGCTCCATTGCTCTGGGCCTGAGGTGATGTAGAATATCATCATGAAAGGGTATGACAGAGTAAAGCTGCTCAGTATAGGCAGCCAGAGGGGAGGGGAGCAGAGAGAGGGAGAGGGAGAAAGAAACCAAGAGGACAAGATATAATTCCCCAGGGCATGTCCCCAGAGACCTAATTCCTCAACCACACCCCACCTGCCCACAGTTACCATCCACCCTTCAAATGATTAATCCATCAAATGGATTTAATGCAGTGATTAGGTCATAGCTCACATAATCTCTTCATTTCACCTCTGAACAGGAGCTTTTGGGGGATACCTCATAACCATACCATAACTACTCTTCTAGCATTTATTTCAGCACCCTCTGCTCTGTAGTGCGTTCTCTATTGGGTTGGTCATACCTGTGTTATTACTAGTGTCTCATTGGTAGACTTTTTTGAGGCCTAGTAAGTGTGGCTGACTCTTCTTAGGCACATATTTCCAGAGGCTCAATAAGCACCATCTTACCTCATCTTTACCTAGAGAGCTCTAGGTGAAGAGGTAACTTGCATTTTTATCAATGGTAAATAATAGTCTCAAGTCAGGAGAAAGTGCTGATGCTGAACTTGAAAATTCAGAGCCCACTCTGGTCAGTGCCTAGTGTAGCTTGTGCCCTATAGTTGCTGGTTGGCTGTTGATTAATTAATGTCCCAGGCAGCAGGGTCCTCAGCATTTAGCTGACCCATTTCTCTTTCTGCCCTCAACTGTCAAGTTAATCTTTCAGCCGTGCTCTGAGTGTGACATTTCCCCATTTGTCCTTGACTCCCAGTTCAAAGCTCTCCATTTTCACTCAGTTCAAGCTAGACTCTCCTCCTTTCTGACTGCCCAACATGCCCAGCACTTTTCTGTCACACAGGTGATGTGTACATGCTGAGTTCTCTGCCTTGGATCATTCCCTCTTTACTTGGTTCATTTCTTATCATCCTTCAGATCTCAGCAGAATCGTCGTCAGGAAATCCTTCCCAAAAAACCCATTACATGCTATCCAACACCATCCACTTTTTTCTTTTATATAAGTTATGACAGTTAGGATTCTAAATTGTCCCAAGCTCTGCAGCTGGATTCACTCATCACTGTGTCCTGACCGCCTATCACAGTGAGAATATTAAAGTTAAAATCATTACATTGTTGATCACCTGTGTCTTAACTGTTATAGAGATACCTACTTTCTGTATCCTCTCTCTGAATCATATTGCATATCCTTCAGCCATTTGTTGTGGATGTATTTCAGAAGAAATTTCATCTAAATTAGGAGTCTTCAATGCTTGGTACATTCTAGAATCACATAGGGAGCTTTTAAAAATTCTAATAGCTGGATCTTACTTGGAGTCAATTAAATCTGAACCTGTCTGGGGCATGTCCCAGGTCTCAGTAGTTTTTATTCTTTTGGGGATTCCACTGTGCATCAAAAAGTGACAACTACAGACTTATATAAATGGAGAGTGCACTCCAGATAGGGGACTCTGTAGAAATGCTCTTTGCCAAACAGGTGTGTGCATTTCAGGAAGGTATGTGCAGCAGGAGGTGAACTTGTATGATTGCAGAAGTCTTGTAAACTTCTACCAGAGAAGGCAAGAAACAAAATTTTTATGAGTTTCCAGGGTTTCTGCTTACTTGTGCTTTTTAGAGAAACCTATTTGACTTCTGAATCATTTGGTTTGTCTCTTAATTTGCCCTAGGCAGGTTTTTGCAAGCATTTTCTGCAAATTTGCTATCTGTGCATGCGTTTCAAATACTTGTCTTTTCAAAGACAACTCAACCTTCTTATCCAGGTAGTCATGTTTTCAGTTTACTAAAAATGTTTTTCTGATTCAAGAAAAATACACAATCTGTAAGGACTAAATATTCGTATTTGGCTCACTCTGCAGTTCATATACAACTACTATCTGACCTTTGCCTGACTAACTTCATTTACCTGTTGCAAAATGTGACCTGTGATTTTTTTTTTCAGAAATAAAGGCTTCTAGTAATGGCAAAAAGCCTGCTAAAAGCTGTTCTTATTTCAATATAATAAATCATAAATGTGTAAAGTGGATTTCCCTGCAAGTATGCTTTTTAACATTTTTACATGGGGTGGGGGTTACATATTTGGAGAGGCTAATGCATCAGTACTCTGCCACTTAGAGTTTAAATAGGAGAATTTGGCTTGGGACAAGGTTTCTTAAGTGGTTGAGTGATTGAATGAGTGGATTTAAGTGAAGGAAAAGCAATGGTTTTGCTTTAGACTTTTAAATTACACATAGAAAATGTACTTTCAACTTATGATTTGGCCACACCCATAACGTAGGTGATATTTGCTTCATATAGATTTGTCCTTAAAATAATTGTGAGCCACATGGTTATCAGCAAAAATTCTGATAGGGAAGAATTTTATTGTTTGCTATGAGTTTTCTATGCAATTCCATGGGAAAGAAAAAATCATTTTCTACAGTTATTTATTTTGTGCTTTTCTTATCTTTCATGTTCTAATAAGATCCTATTTTACTAGAATATAGTTCAAAAACTCAAAATAATTTCCATTCCAGAAGTTGACAGGTAGTAGAACTAGAATTTATAGGTAGGTACAAGGGAGAAGAAGACAGAAATAAATTCTTGGAGAAGGAGAAGCAGGTTTAAGTTTTCTATAAAACTCTTGTTCTAAAGTGCTTCTGTGACCTGGGAGGCTGGATTCTAACATCTGTGACTTAGCATTCTCCTCTAGACGATGGTGCATACAAGCTTGCCTGTCAAGGGGTCGTGCTCAGGTAAACAATGCTTAAATCTGAAGATGCAGAGAACTAAGGTGAACATACATCCTGCTTTGTGCCCTAGGGTTACTGTTTGTATCTCTTATCCTAGCTGTTTATTCCTAGTATCTCTTTCACTTTCAAATATGTCCTGACAGTCTGGTAATTTACACGGGCACTTTCTTAAACACAATGAGTTCTGCTTCTCAAAACTCAGTTCCTTGTGCCACAACTAATTGGAAAGATCTTAAAATCTGAAAATGATCCTAATTTGGACTGGATTGTCCTCCCCATGTCGGAGGCTGTCCATTGATTCCTACTGCTGAGAAATGATAAATGAGTCTCTCCTCAGTAACCAGCAGGCCTCCATAGGGAGGTCCACAGCCAGACATATTTAACAGCTCCATTAATGATCTGGAAGAGCTGTGATAAGCAGCTTGCTAATGAAACCTGCAGATGACACCAACTTCTAAATTCTTAGGTGTGGGAAGCAACAATCGAAGCATGAATAACAAAGAATCTAAGCCCAGGCAGGGACCAGGACATAAGTTAATTTAGGGTAGCTTTGTAAAGAAATGCTATGCAACATCAATAGCCCATGAGACTAAAATGGGGCAGGGCAAAAAAATGATGTGTCTCTAGAAACCTTGTGGCAACAATTGCCTTAGCTCCTAAGTAAGGAAGAGGATAGTGGTTAGAAAGGTTTAGCATCAAAAACATTGGTTCTTTTCATGAATGAACTGAACTTGAGCCATTCATTGCATCTCAGGAATTCTATTTCCTCTTGTAAATATTGAATTAGTAAATATATCTGAAAATGCTTTGCCACTCGGTACCAATTGGTTCAGTCATATTTATGAACAGCATTACAGTGCCAAAACACATTCCATCTTCTAATTTACCAAGAGGCCATTGATCTCCAGGGAATATGCAGATGGATTTTAAGGGAGCCTTGAACTCTTTAAGATACTGTATAAAATATTTGGTATGTACTTAGAAGCATATAGCTAGTTGTTTTTTCTGGAGAAAGTATCTACAGCTTTTGTCATATGTCAATGGCATTGACACCTATAAACACATTAAAATCCCCTGCACTGGACTGAGCTGCTTGCATGTTCCTTTCCAGTACTCTAGGCACACCCTGAACTTCCTGTATGCTTAACATGCCAAAGATGCCTCTGAGCTCAGTGTCTAGACAACTGCTCATCTGCCAGATATTTTATATATAATAACTGGTAAAATTTAAGTGCCTTGGAAAAGTCCCAAATATTATATTAACTTCACCCTCACTTGATCACAGTGGCTGTTTTTGTTATCCTCATAACACATGACCACCTGAAATTTGAAGTTTTATTTGTTATTTCTTTTTGTGTGCTGGTGTCCCTTCAACTATAAGCTCTTGGAGAGCCATATTCTAGATTTCCTTGCTCACTGGTATGTGTCCAATACCTACAGCAGTGCCTGATCCATACATAGTAGATGCTCACCTGTTATTTGTGGAAGAAAGGAGGAGAGGAGAGGGAAAGTGGGAAGGAAGGAAGGAAAGAAAGGAAGGAAGAATGAAGGAAAATAGGAACTTTATTTCACAGAACCTGACACATAGTCATATTGTAAATGATTTGACAGATGCGGTTTTGAAAGGATGCATAAATGTGTAATAAAGACTCATCTAGATTGTTCTAAAGATGTGGGGGGAAGGAAGATGCCTGAGAAAAATTTACAGTAGAGAGCTTCATTCTGTGCCCTGAGAAGTGTTTAACATTATGTATTTGATAAGTAGTTCTTTGTGGTACTGTTGGTTGCAAAAAGAAAATACCCAGTTACGTTTCCCTTGTAGTATAGGAATGGATGGGTTGGCCATTGATCATTTCTGGAATACATGCAAACAGGAGTTTTTGTTCAACTGTGGACATGATGAACTCTTGGCATATGAAATTCTATCCAGAATTCAGTTTTTAGGAGAGATTCCATTAAAGCCATTTTGTACCTACTTTTAGCAGGACTAGAAGGTTCCAAAAATAAAGTCTGAATGGAGTGGCATTCTTATCACTGGGGTTTCTGTTGAACTGCTCTATAATCAAAATACATCCTTCAGAATCAGAAAATGGTGTTGCAGATTCTTCTCACAGGAACCAGCCAGCCTCTTCTGGTTGTAGAAAAGGAATTTTCCTTATGGCTAAAGCCTAATTTCTGTTCTTGTTTGATTGATTCATTTATCCTATGTGTTTTTTTTTTTTTCTGTCAGGTGTTTGAAAGTGACCATTTTCTCTGAAAGCTAGTCAGCTCTGGAAGGTGGGGAGAATAGGAGGGAAGGAGGGAATGAATCTGGCCTTCATATGTAAGCATCAAGCTATTAAGTCAGATCCATCAATATCTATGATTCAGAAACATACACTAACAAATACATTTGTTTTGGCTGAACCCTTCCCTTAGATAGTTTTTTAAAATTACAGTTTGTTGGGCCAGTTTCTTTGAAACACTTGGGATATACATTTGTACTTGTGGAACAATAGTGATTTTATACACTGATATTCCTTATTAAACAAACCTGAAGCCAAAACCCTGAGCTGATGCATATCGTGTTATTGCATTTGTTTGTTGATCATTCCCTCTTCACACAAGACATTAACCAGAGATGGAATTTTAGCATCATATGTGCCCAAGGTAATGGAAAACTTTCAATTCCTAAAAATCTACATTCCTCTCTTCTAGACTTGTAATTTTTACTGCATAATTAACAATAATGTTTGACACTGTCATCCTCTTGACAGACTCTAACTTGGAGCATCTGGTGTTATTTAGCTAAGAGCCTAGTTCTATTCTCCCAGTACAAAAGGGTTCTGATTAATTAATCAGATCCCAACCTGAATAATACATTAAAGATAAACTTCAATGCTTCGAGAAAAAAACAAAGAGAAAAGTTTTGTTGGGTTATAGAATATGGAGTTTCCTAGGGATAGAAATGTAAAAACAAGTCAGGTTTGCACTTACCCCAGGCCCAAAGATGTGTAGTAGGTAGAATATCATCTTAGAAGGCCATGGTATTGGGATTCCACCAGCAGTTTACCCCTTGCCCTGTGGTGCTTTTCCCCTGTGCCTCTTAACCACCACCTGTTGCTTTTGGTGATTCTGTCTCATTCTTGTACATTCTTTATCCCACGCTCTGTGTGGTAAGAAGAACCCAAGGAGGCAACTGTTCAGTAAGAATCTGGATTATGAATTCTGCATGCACGTTATATGTTTCATTCTCTCTTGTGCATGCAGTGCCCACAGAGTCCCCAACACCAATGGATACTTAGTAGGTATTTGTTTTGGTTTGGATCTGGAGTGTTCCACAAAAGCTCATATATTGAAAGTTTGGTCCCCTATGAACCAATGTCCAGAGCTTAGTTTTTTAGGAAATGATTTGATCATGTGGACTTTAAACTCAACAATGGATTAATCCATTTGATGGATTAAAAATTAAAATGGATTGTTGGGATGCAGTTGGAGGAGGTAGGTCACTGGTGGCATGTCCTGGAAGGGTTTATGTTGTCCCTGGCCCCTTCCTCTCTCTCCCCTTCTGCTTTGCTGCTGCCATGAGCTGAGCAGCTTCCCTCTACCACACCTTTCCATTGTGACATTCTGCTCAGGCCCAGAGCAGTGGAACCAGAGGACCAGGGACTGAAATCTGTGAAACTGTGAGCCAAAGTAAACTCCCTTCTTTCAGTTGTTTATGTTGGGTATTTGGACACAGTGACAAAAAGTGACTAACAGTATTTGTCCAGTTTATGAAAGGAATCCCTTTAAGCTTTCCTGTTCTCATGGATTCCCAAGCTCAGTTTCCTTTACTTATCAAAATCTAGAACTTGGCCTACTCTATAATTCTACCTGTTTTCGCTCTTGTCAATTTGTACAAGAAGCTCTATGAATTCATATTCCCAGATTACTAAAGGACTTAAAGTATATTTGCTGGGTTAATAAGATAGTGACATGTTTATAACTTTTGTTGCTTTCCCCCTCATTGAGAGTCCTTAATGTAAGTTTCTCACACACAGTCACTGCTGTTGTCATTAAACATGGCCTTTGTATCATGTTTCTGTGTCACAGTCACTCCTGCAGAAAAGCTGTTCTTTAGTTGTGACCCTTCCTTGGCTTTTCCATTGAGCCCATAAAAGATCACTTTTCTACCCATCCAAAAGTGTTTTCACCTACAAAGTGGGTGGTTGTGAAAAGTTACACTTCACTAAGCTTATGTAGAGATAGTAGCTCAACTCTGAAGGTCAAGAGATGTTTTCCAACATTGGCCCATAAAATGTTGATTAATAGGGGCTGGGATTATGGCGCAGTGGTAGCATGCTCGCCTAGCACGTGGGAGGCACTGGGTTCGATCCTCAGCACCACATAAAAATAAAATAAAGATATCGTGTCCACCTACAACTAAAAAATAAATATTTAAAAAAATGTTGATTAATAAGTACTTGTCAGTTATTAATTCATTGAAAATATTTACTTTGCAAACATCTTACCCCAGTGGGGATGAGCACTGAATAGAACACACTCCTACTTTCACAGAGCCAGCACCCTATTAGAAAGACAAATTAACAACAAATACAGGGCACATTGTCTCAGATGGTGTTAAGTGCCATGAAGAATTATAAGATTCAGTAAAAAGATGGGAAGAAGATATGCTAAGGATATTTGTGGAGGAAGGAGGTTGATGGGCATTTCTGAGCACCACTTATATGCAGTGTGTGTGTATAGAAGCCCGCTCTCGGTAATGGACTTTGCATCTGAGGATGGAGATAGGGAATACATAATAGAAACTAAAACCAGTGTTGAAATGATTGAACCAATAAGAGAAGTACAGAATAGTATCAAATGGCTTACAAAGAGGGAAAGGCCTCCCACAGATAGCTGGACAGAAAAGACTTGATAGAACAGGAGTATGGAAGATGGGCCCAGGTGAGGATGGTGCTCCATTCTCAGGGAACAACCTGATCAAGGACATGATGCTGAGAAAATATTGGCAGTGCACTGAAATAACCAATGGCCTATTTTGGCTCCAGTGCATTGATGGAGCAGGATATGATTGAGACAGCAGAGTATAAAGTTAGCTTGTAGCCAAGTGTTGGAGGACTTCAACTGCCAAAGTGACAAATGTGAATATAGCAGCAACTTTAAAATAGGTCTTTAAAACATTTTTTCTGATTATCAGAATAATACATTTTCATTATGTAAAGTGCAAACAATTGCTAATAATAAAATCTCAGGCAGAAAAGCCAGTTAATCAGATCCACAGTAACAGAACCATCAGGGATGTATAGACTGTCTTCCAGTGGAAGGAGTTGTACAATGTTATGTAAGTTTACTGACATCACCCACAGTAGTTTTGTTTTTAATTACTTGTTCTGCTGACTTCTGGATTCTACCTAAAATAATGCCAGATGGCCTTTTCCCAGAAACCTTATAAAACCCAAAGATGTAGCCACCAGTGTGATTTAGGCATCGTTTAAGAGATACCAGGGTGCCTTTCCTTTATGCTGTTTTTTTGCACTCTGTCAGTGGTAGACCTGTGTGTTTTGGGTTCTCAAGGGAGACCAATCATAGTTAATAATGCATTTTCTAGAAGGTTTTTAAATCCTAGAAATTAGAAGAATTTAGGAAGCCAAGTGACCACTTCCCTGGATTCAAAGCCCTTGCCTTTTTCTTTCTGCTTATATTATTATCATGTCTCCTCTCACACACTGACATACATCAAACACATGTCAGTGTCCCATGTAAAAGAGTTTTAGTTTTTTTTGTGTGTGTGTGTGTGTGTTTTTTAACCCAAACTTCTGGGCTGCAAGTTGACTTCTGTAATCTCAGGCACTTTTGCCTTTGGAACTTCTTTTTCTATAAGAATATATTTTATAAATCATTGATAGGGAAACAGATATATTAACATTATTTATTTAAACATTTTTATTCAAGCTAAAAGTTATTTTTTCCTTTTTATCTTAAAACATTGGCAAACCATTGAGTCTTAGGCACTCTGCTCGCTGTGCCTAATGGATAGATCGACCCCTTTACCCCTAATGGGTAGATTCTCCATGGAGAATCAATGACAAGCTGACTTGAAAACCAGAATGGCTGGGCCCAGGGTTGTCCATGCTCTGTAAGACTGTACAGATGTGGACTTCAAGACAGATAGTGCACACTTTGAAATTACCTTCCAGCCATGCAGCAGGAACATTGGGAAAGGTCAGGTTCATTTTACTGACCTTTTCTTTCTGGTTAGTAGTGGCAGCTACAATTTGCTATTTGAAGCAGATTTAGGAAAAGTAAGTACCTCAAAGTAGTTAACATAACAACCCCCATGATCAGTTAAAATTCAGTTTCCTAGAACCCGTAAAATGAAATCAGGCATGTTAAATCAGAATCTCAGTGTTAGAGACACGTAAATCTTATGCATACGTAAATTTATTGCCACTGTTCTTAAAGATCTGGTTGTGTTACTTCCCTCTAGTAGCTCTTCATCATGGGAAAAAGTTCAGTTCTTTGATGGGGAATTGTCAGTCTTTCATTATGTGTTCCTACACCTCTTAAAGCCTGACATCTATTCTCCAGCCCTGAGGAAGGGGCTGAAGTTACACATTCATCCTTCTCCTAAAGCACGGGTTCCCTTTTAGGGACCAGTTGGTTTCATGTGCATTCCTAAAGACTCATATCAAATGCCATCCCTTCTCTGAGGCTTGTGTTGACCTAACCATATAAATTGGCTCCTTTTTCTTTATGCCTTTTCTATATGTCTGCTATATCAACTATAGTACATTACTGATTACCACTTTTCCCTTACAAATTAGAATGATCATTTTTAAATATATATAATTTATATAAATATATATCTAAATACATGTATTTATATATAAATAAAATTTTGGAGTGTGTCTTTGTTCCATCTTTAAAGCTGAACATAGAATCAAGCCAATGTCAGCTGTCCAGATTACCTTGATTCTGTTTTTCTCCTCTTTTTCTTTTTTAATGAGAATTTGACTAGACTTGTACTGGATTAGGTAAGACTGATATTAAGAGACATGGTGAAAAGTGCCAGAAAAATGTTGAAAACAAGTGGTGAAATTTGAAAGATCTCTTGATTTCATTATGCACAGTTCTCCATCATAGATATTCTTTTTTTTTTCCTCTCCAGTAGCATGGAAAAGAGAAAAATTAGAAAGGAATCATTGACCATTTGGGGTAATCTGTTACTTTGAGTTGGAAAATTGACATGGAAAAGATGTTTATGCAGTTAGGAAGATATATAAATGGGCAAGTTATGGAATCCCTACAGGTTTGTAACTCAGTCAAATTAGGGAACGCTACCAAAGACCCAGAGGCAAAAAGTACTGGGCTTTTAGAGAGATGATTTAGTTCAATTCAAATATTTATTGACCCAAACAAAGACAGATTTTTGTATCTACTGGGGTAGATATACATTGAACTTCAGATTTCAGGATTAAACACAGAATTGCAAACTATTGTAAGCATTATAGGCAGTCTCTGTAGAAGGTCCAGGACCAAAGGGGCTGATGGTGATGGTGTATATAAGCTGTATATACAGGAGGGTGAGTTAAAGACCATGAAGATGTAGGGACAGTGCAGTTGAAGGCCATGGAGAAAATAGTTACAAGTCTTGGGTCCTGAAAAGAAGGAAGGAATCTCACCACAATGACTGCTAAAAAAGAATGTAAGCTTGTCAAATACTTTTAAAGAAAATCAGAAGAACTTTATTGCTTGTACACTGTGGAGTTGATATAATAATGTCAGTGGCATCTTTGCCATTCCATTATATCTTCATGGAAAGAAGATCTTTCCATTTGGCCAGGGAGACCAAGAACCATCTAATTGGCAAAATCAACACCATAAGACTTACCTTCCAACAAAACCCATAGGTTGAATGAAAACCTGTGACAGAGAAGACCTGTTGAAAGACCAATTCCTAAGCCTTTTCCCCTGAAAACATAAAAAAGAACTTTCCTTTTCCTTGAATGTTTTCCAGCTCTTTCCTAGCCTAGATTTTAATGAGTATCCAGAGGTCTTAATATTTCCCTGAAAATATTTTCTTGCTATCAAATTGACTTGTAGGGAAGGATTATTACTATTTTTTTCTCTTGATGAAGCTTGCTTTCTTGACTTAATTCTATATTTGAAAGGTGATGGGAGAGGAAGAGAACCCGTTGAGAAATCTGGGATTTTAGGAAGAAGTTGAGAAATCTAGTTGAGATATTTTAAGAAATCCATTTTATCTCAGAATTTGGACTGAATCCCTAACACAGAGATGGGGTTCTTGCCTACCACTGCTGATTCAGTGTCACTGTTCCCCTGCTGCAATGAAAACCTGAGCTAGTGGAGGGACTTCCTATATACAGCAAGAGAATGGCAACTCTGCCTTCCGTGCCAAAGGCAGACATTGCTGATCTACCGCAACACACATGTGAAACTAGAATCACCTCAAAAACGATCTCAGTTAGCATAGAGAGGACTTTTATTCACCAGCCTGGATGCTCTTGAGATTGTTTTTTCTTTGTACCTCGAGATGAAGTGAGTCTTCCTGAGGCTTTTATTTTAGAATTTGGTAAATTTCAGATCCTGTCCCACCCGCCACAATGGTTTTTTCCATATTATTATTGTCACTCACCATTCTTGTTTTGGTGAAGTTGCTAGATAATTTTTCCCAGTACAATGCCAGAAATGATTACAGCAGACTCAGAGTGAAATTTATAGGCATAAGCTCTAAACCACATCAGGAGATCTGTGGCTGCCTGATTTACTGGAGTTGTTTCAATTATAATTACAGAAGGTGTGCTTAAGAGTTTGCTGAACTGGAGGGTGGATGGCATTGGGAAGTTGCAAAGACTACAATTTCTATGCTTGAAATGCTATGTTTTAAGGTTAATGAGGCTGTATTATGGACTCAGATTTGAAACTGGTACAAGTTACTTTAATTTAAGAAAGCTTTATGTTCTTCCAGAATGCCTTAAGAGCTGTTCTTTCTCATTTTATCAAAGCCTACAAGATAGATATGGAAGATACTATTATGCCCATTTCTGATAAAGGAATTGAAGTGTTGAAAGCTGTTTGGTTTGTCAAGGAAAACACAGATTCATACTCGAAAAGCCCTATTTGAATCATAGTGCCTTAGATCTGCTGGCTAAGGGTTCTGAGATGTGGTCTCCCTCTTCTTGTTTTTCACTGCGTAGCTGGATTAATATACTGGACTTCTGTATAAAATTCTATTTGGATATAGGGCTAAAATGTTTAAAATTTTGTGTAGTAGAAGAGTAAATGAAATAGGAGTTTGAGTGTATTTCATTTGCAAGTAAACACATAAAAGCCAAATTGACTTCTTTACAAGGAACGATTGTTGCTTTAACTAAAATATCACAGACTAGGGAGTCTATTGCTCAGTGATAGAGGGCTCACCTGGCATTCCTGAAGCCCTCAGTTCCATGCACAGCAATGGAAGAGGAGGTGGGGGGAAGTCCAAGATAGACCTAGCTTCTGGCTTCCTTTCATACTAAGGCTTACATCTCAGAAATCTTCCTTCCCAGCTTTATTCTTAGTGTTTTGCTAACTACATATTATTTGGGGTCAGGATGTTTCAGAAAGGTCGCCAAGATATCCAAAAGTTGTGCATTGCTTACCCTCAGCAGAAGGAGAGACCCTCTTTTCCAATGGCATCAACAAAGGTCTGGGACTCCCCCTCATTGCATTAAATAAGACTGTGTGCTGTTCTGGATGAAACGCTATGTAAGAATATATGCAGTAAAATATATCTTAGTTTTTTTTTTTCCTCCACTGAATACAGGTTATGTCATGTTGCACACTTGTGAATTTGTACTTTTCTTTCCACTTGATAATAGATTTTATAGATATTTTGTGTGCACTGGTACATGCAATCTGCCTTATTTTTCAACTATTGAATAGTATTACATGGTACAAATATCATTTTGATTATTTGACAGTTTTACCAATAATGGGTTTTTAAGTTGATTTCTATTCTTATTAATAGACTTTTATATGCCTCTTGGGTTGTTATGGGATTATTTCTCTAGGATAGATACCAGAAGGTTGAGCCACTGGTTAAAATCTATAGACTTTTCTGACTTTGACAAGTGTTTGACTAAAAAGCCCAAGAACAACAATAAGAGGAGGAAAAGTTTGTTAGGCTCACAATTTCAGAGGTCTCAGTCCCTAGCCTACTGACTCTAAACCTCTGCACCCTGGGTGAGGCAGAACATCATGGTGGAAGAGTATGGCAGAGGACATGACAGCCAGGAACCAGATAGACACAGGCTCCCAGGGACAAAATATAAATCCCAAAGGCATATCCCTAGTGACCTGTCTTCTCTAGCTACACACTACCTGTGTACAGTTACCACCCAGTTAATCCGTATCAATAGATAAATCCACCAATTAGGTTACATCTCTCATAATCCAAACATGTCGCCTTCTTGCATTGACTCACACATGAGCTTTTGGGGGATATCACATCTAAATTATAACAAATACTGCTTAACCTCCACATTTATAGTACTCCTGCTAATCCTTATTGAACACTCACTCTTTGCTAGGTGCTATGTGACGTGTTTTATGTACACCATCTCATTTAATCCTACAACAATCTAATGTTACCATATTACCATTAATGAGGTGTGCATATTACCATTAATATTTTACAAAGGAGGGCTTTGAGGCTTAGAGAATGCCAGTCATGTGACTACATCTACAAGGTATATGTCCTGTCTTTATTAAACATGAGCTTTTCATGTTTCAAGAGAGCCTAATGCTTGGACCATCACAGCTGCTCATGGAAAAACAAAAATGTCCACAAATCTTGGGTCAAATGTGACTCACAAAAGTTCTGTCCCTGTGTTCTTGTTATGTGACTTGGATTCCATTCAGTATTTCTACTATTATTATCTGGCATAATTAAATGTGGAGTGAAAATTCAAAGTCAATAAGAAAAAGTTGCTGTGGAGGTTCTTACTGATCTGAGCATAAACTCTCAAGAGAAAATTACCACGGCAAAAAGAAAACTAAGAAACTGAGCCCTTAGTTGAAGCAGTATGCACATTTCATACAGGTGGTATATTTTTCAGTTGGGTCACTGGCTGTTGTGTAACATGGTTAGTGTGATATCAGGGACTTGGAAATTCTTCATGGATGTCAATGCTACTACCACTTTGTCACTGGCTGACAGCCAGGAACCAGAAAGATTCCAAATTCATCTAGTATAAGTAGCCTTATTTTACTAATCCACTGAGGGAATATGTTTGTTAATATCCAATTCTTCCGGTCAGATGTTTGGCTCTATTCAAAATAGATGGCAGTGGTAGAAGATTCTCTGGTCTCTTTGTAACATAGATTCACCGCTGAGCTCTTAAGAGGTGGTTAATTGAGTAGCTACTGAGATTTAAAAAAAAAAAAAAAACAAAAAAAAAAAACAACACCACTCCAGGCGTTCCAGCTGAACTCAGAGGAGAATCAGAAAGGAAAGATTGCTTCCGACTCTTCCAGAAAAAATGGGCTGGGTTCGAGTTATTCTGATAAAGTTGGTTTTGCTCTTGCTACAGACTATTAAAATTTTGGTTCATTTAAATTTTTGAAGTTTCTGTAGAACAAATGAGAGAATAGTATCATATAGGAGCAGGATTCTCAGTTGGCTTGGTGTACTTCCTGAAGTCCCATATCTTTAATGTCACATTTGTTGCCTCACCTTCCTATTGCTGTGCTTTTCTATGTTTTATAGTTGATTTGTATTTCACTTTTCTACATGACTCCTCTTTACTTTGTATAAACTCTTAAAAGGCATTTCCTTAGTATTTATCTGAACATTCTAGATTGAAAGCAAACCTACTATGATTTAACTTTGGTATCTTTTCTGCTGTCATAAAAAGGGAACCAATGGTTGCTAGGCTGTTAATGTAACAGTTGTATTGTGTTAAGATGGAGCATAATATTGAATATTATAAAGGCCCTAGCTGATCCATCCAATGGGATGCCAACTGTCGTCCTAGACATGCTGCATATTTAGAGCATCTTAATCAATGTCGAGCAAGCATATGTCCATTTCTAACAACAGCACTAAAATTAAGAGTCTTTATTGCACTGAAATGTGTATTATGCACGGAAAAAGTGTGCATTATCTTGTCCTTACCCCCACTTCACAGAGAGGCTCTTTCAAACTGATCTTCATTGTTTCAATTAAAGGCAAAGACAAGTAGAGCAGTTTGCCTGAGACCATGTAGTTATTAAGTGAACAATTCAGAGTTAGGACACACTGCAGTCTATTGTAGGAACTGTATACATTATGTTGTGAAGTCCTTGCTTTTCCTCCCTCCCTTTCCTACCCATTTCCATAAACTTAGGAGAAATTTGTCTTTATCTGATTTGTTTTACCATCTAGAGAAGTTTATGAAGTTTCAAGTTGGTACTCTTGGATCAATCTCCTTTTCCTCTCTGTACCTTTGTTTGATGACAACCTGCATAAATAATTAAGTATAAGAATTAGCAAAACAAAGTGTCCTCAAAATGAAGCACAAGGAAAGTTCTTTCGGTTTTTTAGTTGTTTGGGACTTGAGCAATTCCTCCTATTAGCCTTTCTAGCCAAAGCAATCGGGACTAATGATCCTTTTCGGGTGTTTACCTCAAAGGGATGTTAAAAGAATTGGATGAGTCATTTGCAGAAAAAACAATATAATGATCAATATTTTGAGAAGTGCAAATTTCCCTATGATTTTGCCTGGAACTGATTTTGTCTGAGAAAGATACTGGGTTTCCCACTCCCACAACTCATTTATAAAATATGCCAATATTTATTCAAGCTTTTGTGAGTCCGGGAGCCAGATAGAAATGCAAACAGATTATGGTTGTTTAATTCTTATATACCTAACCAGCGGGGCTGATGCAGCTCTGAAATGAGCATGTGGGCCTATCCCTTCTCTCTAGGAGCGTGGATACTAGCATGCTCTGATGCACTTTACAGTTAGATAACTTGGGTCACATGGAAGCATATTACAGTCATTACAACCTGCTCCGTATCTTCATATTTTAATTTAAAGCATAAATGACCAAATAGAAAATGAACAAGTTTTATAATGGAACACTTAATCATAAAGAGGGGGGTGTAAGTTTAGCACCCAGTAAAATGTTTTATAACTGGAAATTTTCTTAACCAGGAGATTTCTTTGTCTATATGAGACCTAGGTGGTCTGAGATGAGATATTTTAACAGGGGCCCTTCAGGAGGTGCAAGAAGAGGAAAACACATCACCAGAGGCATTCCCTGACCTGAAGCACCAGCTAGATCTAACAGCTATGTTTCTCACTTGTATTGAAATCACCATTGAGAACAAGTCATGGGGAACCAACTCTGGGAGAACAATGAATCTCTGGACAAAGCTGCACAAAATAGCTTGATGTGGTCACCACTAGACTTGATGATCAAAGAATTAAAGTGCACTTCTGTCAATATCAGTGACTCCCTCCTCAAGATATAACACGTGTGTCCATTTGACCCAGCTATCCCACTCCTCAGTCTATACCCTAAGGACTTAAAAACAGCATACTATAGTGACGCAGCCACTTCAATGTTTATAGCAGCTCAATTCACAATAGCTAAACTGTGGAACCAACCTAGATGCCCTTCGATAGATAAATGGTGGATAAAGAAACTGTAGTATATATGATGGACATCATAGCCCTAACTTTATGTATGACTGCATATATGTTGTGATTCTATACTACTTACAACTAGAGAATTGATATGTTATCCTCTATCTATGTACAATGAATCATTTACACTGTTAACATGTAAGCCTAAATAAAAAAAAAAAAAAAAGAAACTGTAGTATAAATACACAATGGAATATTACTCAGCAATAAAAGAGAATAAAATTATGGCATTTGTAGGTAAATGGATGGAGTTGGAGAATATGATGCTAAGTGAAGAAAGCCAATCTCAAAATACCAAATGCTAAATGTTCTCTCTGATAAGTGGATGCTGATCCATGATGTGGGGGAGGACACGAGAAGAATGGAGGAACTTTGGTCACAGGGGTGGGAGGGGGGAGGGGCATGGGGGTAGTAAAGATGATGGAATATGATGGACATCATAGCCCTAGCTTTATGTATGACTGCATGTATGTTGTGATTCTGTATCACATACAACCAGAGGAATGAAAAGTCATGCTCCATCTGTGTACAATGAACCAAAATGCATTCTGCTATCATGTATACCTAAGTAGAATAAATAAAACTATAAAAAGAATGTCCACATAAACCATCTCATGTAAACTTTGCAACCACACTGTGGAAGGAATAATGCAGAGTGTTATATTTTTAGTGCCTTCTGGCAGTTTATAAATTTTGGTTCATAATAATTTTCTTAACCCCCCCTTTGAAAAAATAGATATAAGGCGTTTAAGTGTGTGAACATGAATACTGTCACTGGGCCATGATTCTTCATTTTATCTCAAAAATGCCCCTTTACTAGGTGCCTAAAATGAAGCAATTTAATAGCCCAGCATGTCTTAGGCAGAAATGTTAACTAATTTTCCCTCCATACAGGCTGAGTTAAATAAAAACACACATCCAGGGTGGGCTTTTAATGTCACTGTATCTCTAGCAGGTGTAACATGGCGTAGTATAGATATGTTGACTCAAGACTCCCACTATTTAGGTTTGAATCATGGTTCTGCCACTGACAAACTATATGTATATATATGACTCTGAGATATAAAAGAAGGAATGTATTTATAATACTAATTTTGTAGAATATTGAGAAGGATTAAAGAAGACCCTTCAGGAAAGATATATGGAGGATAGATATTCTGGAAATTTATTCCCTTTACCTATTAGTCTCTTATATAACACATTAGAGATTTAAAGATCCTCAAGTGTGAAATTGCTATTAAGTGGGATCTAAGCTTTACCATTGAGAGGGGAAATGAGTTAGAGGAGGAAACACCCAAGTTCTTGGTGACTGTTGGAGTCAATTAGTAAGTACTATGCCTTTTCTACAGAAAAACTCCTTGACCCTGGAGTTCCAAATGTTTTAACACTACACATAGTGCCATGATCAACTTTTAGTCTGTTACTAGTGGTAAACATGAAGTTTTAAATTCCATCCTTCTGCCAAAGCAAAGACCGGCTGATATTGGCTCCATGGTTGGGGTCTCAACTGTTGGGTTCAGGATGAAGGTACTTTTACTTCATCAGTGGAAGTGACATTCTTGGTGGGAAGCAAAGCACCCAATTCACTTGATTTTTCCCAGAGATCTCATGCATAATGTTAAATGTGAAGTTTTTGCCTGTTTTTTAATTTGCTGAATCATGGTGCTCTAGGATGCCTTAGGTAACAGTGGAACAGAATCCAAGTCCCCACATCTAAAAAGATGTTGGGAGCCTGAAGATGCTGGGTCATCACCTTTCACCCAAAGTAGAGATTGGTTGGTATTAAATGCAGTAATAAATATCTTAAGCTTTGATATCACTAATGCCCAAATGAAATGTTACATGCATTTGTGTTTTTGATTGTACAGAATTTCTAAATAATTTGTGTTTTGCCTTATATTCCTTTAACTTAATGAGGATTACATTGATTATATTATAATTATCCAGAGATTAACATTTTTGTATATTAACAACTACATAGATTAAATTATTTTATATCAGAATTAAAATATCGCATTCAGTCAGAAAAATTGTGAAAGGAGTTCTGATGGAAAGAGACTTGGACTCAGTGTCTGAGTCCCCTTCAGGTGTTGGGTGGAGCTGAGGAATAGCTTAGTTTCTTCTAGAATTGTCATGGTTCTGCTTAGGATTTCAACCTTATGATGTATGAAAGCCATATACGTTCAGTAGAAACCATACTTTGAGTTTCAAATTCTGATCTTTTTCCCACCAGTGGTTTGCAAGTAAGAAACTCTCTGTCAATGCTGGGCAGTTGCAGGGGACAGTGGGAGAAAACTGCAGTTCCCAGTCAACCACATGATTATGTGGATGAAGGAGCAGCACTCTATAGTATGTTATGTTGCTAAATTATGGTGTTTGGGAGCTTAAGTGTACTAAGTGCATTTTTCACTTAGGCCCAATAAAAGCTGAAAATATCCTATCAAGAGATATTACTCCATTATAAGTTGAGAAGCATCCATCCTCATTAGTGTTGTTTGTTTATTGAATGTGAAAGAAGGAGAGGTGGCAAGCTGATAAAGTCCTCTTACCCACACTTCCTTGATCAAGCAGCCTCTGAGCTCCTCAGCTCCCAGCTCTTTTCAGATGCTTGGAGTATGGCCAAAGGTATTGACTCAAAAGCTTCCTCCCGCTCCCCACTCCTTCTGTTCATGAGAACTTCTTTACTATACAATCTAATTAGGACTTAACCAGGGTGCTTCCAGATGTGACAAATAAGAGATTTTCCTGCTGAATTGATCTGCCTATCTCTGTTCCTTCCAAGCTGTCCTTTGGAAATCTCTTTCCAAATGTGTTTATGATGTTGATTAACAGTTTCTTCACCCCACTTCCAATGTATGAGGGGATTAACTGATTTATAATTGTATCACTTCTCCCAGAGCATCAGGGGTGATTAATGTGCCACATGCAGCTGCCTTGCTTAACTCTGTATTTCATTATCAGAAGCCTCACTGGCTCTGGCTCCCTTCCTCCACATGGCTGAAAGGTTCTCCTGCAGGCAGAAATCCACTTGTGGACAAGATAACTCTGAAAATGAGGGAATAGGAGTAAGGACTTAAGGAAACCTGCAAAAACCTTCATATACCTCAAAGGCAGGAAAAATAACCAAGTAGCTCAGCTCCAAAAATCTTTCTTCCTACTGTTAATGGGACTGTTTAATCTCCAATCTGTAATTTTTCTATCTGTAAAATGAAGAAATCCTTCTCTCACTGACCTGTTATTTAATTGGAGGAAGAATTTAGCATCATTCTTGACATGGAGATATTGGTGTTTATCTTTAGATAATTTGCTGCTTTCGTTCAAGGCTTTCATCACTGGACCTGTTTGAGACTTTACGCAGCCTGTGCTGTGCCCCTGCCAAGAATCGGACTAAAGCCTTCTGTAGCTACGACTCTGAGGCTCCATGGGAAGAAAGAACTAGGAAGTATGCCTATTACAATGGTTCTTGGAAATAGACCTCTCTTTAAAGAGGAAGATAGTGAGCTTGTTCTATAGGTAGACTTCAGAGTGGACAGGGTTGATGGTGATCCTGGCAAGGATTACTCCAGTCATCTTCATTTCTGGAGGGATGACTGCAGCCTTGAGTGTGAGGGTGCCATGTGATCTTAGGTGTGCTGAGGGAGGAGGGACCAAGGAGCCTTCAGTGTGTTACGTCAGCCCTGTCAGCCTCCATCAGTGAACAGTTTCTCTCATAATTCAGTTGTTCTTTCCCTTTGTTTTGATATTCATGCTGAGCTCACAAGAGCTTGACGTTCTGGAGACATCTCGACGTACCTGTGGAGAACCAGCAGAGAGTATCAGCAGGTTTGCTTATAGGAAGTGCTTCATTTCTCCTGGCTCATTGCTGGTTGAATTCAGTTGGATTTCCCACTGCAGAAGAATTGGAATTGGAGTAGAAGGGCAGCAGCCATGTCTATCATTAAGAGTTCTAGAGAGGCCATTGTCCACCAGTATGGGGACTGAGGAGAAGAGGAGAAAACAATGCAGATCAGCAAAAGGAAATCAATAAGAGACCTGGATTAAGTACACTCCTCGGATCCCAAGGTTTTCCTATCCTGGTTTCAGCTCAACTCATGCCATGTGCCTTTAGGCATTTACTAACTTCCCTTTGTTTCCCCTTTCTTACTCAAGTGAGTCCCAGTTGGTACTTGCTAATTGTTGCAACCAGAGTTCTTACCAATAGACTGGTCTGTCTGTGCCTTGATGTTTGTTTGTGTCTGGAATTATATCTGGGCAACAGATATAATTCAAAAAGTGATCTCTCAGTGTCAGTCCACAGATAGTGAGACTTCGTGTCCGTAGCTCTACTGAAAGTTTCAGACAGGACCACTGATTCCTGTAAGCTAGCCTTCTCCAAAGGCACTGGGCTGTGCGTCTATCTGAAATTCTAAAATCAGCAGAATAGCTCATGAGGGAGAACAACATATCAGACTTAGTTCATATTCCTGACTTTGTAAAGCAGATGCACAGGGTCTCCATGAAGAAAAGTTGGGAAACAACAAAGGGAACCAGAGGAGATTCTGAGTTCAGTATGGAGCACAAATTTTAAGCCCAGAAAGGATGATATCTAAACAGTTTAAAAATAATGACCCCAAAACTAGGACTAGAGATACAGATTGGGTGTCATTCATATTTTGAGGCTGTTAATACAAAGTTCTTCTTTCTTAACAACATCACAGAAACCTTCCAGAAAAGTCAGTCATTTTCAATAAGAATGGGAGAAAAGTCATTCAAGGCAGTTTGCCAAATGATGTTACTTTGTGTCTTCAAGTCTAGGCATTGATTCTGAAAATGATTATGGACATGATCAATTGCTTTCAGATTGCTAATTTGATGACTATTATGGGCCATGGCTAGAAAAAATGCATTAGAAATGGGGAATAAAAAAAAAAAACCTGGCAGACGTTGGAAAGGATCACTTGAAAGTTACTTGATGAAACCAAATGAGGCAGCTTAGTCATGAATGAAAGAAGAAACTATTGACACGCATAATAGTTCTCATGATCTCTAGTTGCTGCAAAGGTTTAATAAAAGAGAGTTTACTATATGTGTTTTTAAACAGGTGGGAAACTTTTGAGACTGGTGCAATCTTATCGGGTATAGACCTCTGCTACAGCCCAGGTGATAATACCTCCCATGAAATCTAAGCTGTCCCTGTGGGAAACAAACCAGTATCTGGGAAAAGCACAGTTTGGGGATGTTAGCAGCAGTTGTCCCTCTATTGTTTCTCTAAGGGCAGCAACCAGAGGACCTGGATTCTGAGATTCAGGACTGCAGAAGATATAGCATCCCCAGTCCTCAAACAGGTGACACTTCTCACTCATCCACTACCCTGCCACTGTTCTCTTTTGTCCCAGGGATATTGTCTTTTTTATTAGTTCCTTGCCATCTAATCTAGTCTGCATTATATTTCCCCTTTCTTTCCAATTCCCTCTTTTTTAATCTTTTCAGTTTTAAAGTCAGCATACTGTCAAAATGAGGCCTACCTTTAAAACAGTGGCTGTGTTCATTGAGCAAAGTTTGGTTCCTGTTCACATCGAGGAGATGGTACGATGCTTTTAATTCAACCTTTTAGTGTCCCTCCAAAGAAAAGCACTGGCTAATTAAAGTTGTGCTCTCACTTCATTGAAGTGAATTTTAAAACTTCTTACATATATGTCTATACCTGTTTATGATTTTCCTTTGTCCAGACAGCAGAGGTATTGGCATAGGGAATTGAGACAAAAGAATTGAGCGTGCGTATAAATGCAAGGACTTTTGAACTGTGCAGGTTTGGGGTTTAGATGTGATTCAGTTACCCAGTAACAGTTGTTTGACTTCGAGAAAGATATTTAACACCCCCCCTTTTTTAATCAGCCACTTAGGGATAAAAATAATGTCTACTTCAGAGTGTGGTTAGGAGATCAAGTGCTATGTGATGCAGGTAGGGTGCTAAGCCCAGGATTTTAAGCATCCTTAATAAGTGGTAGCAATTATTTTTAATAATGGTGTTCTTATTCTTGTCTGAGGTCACCTGGTACTTCAGTGTTGAATATGGGTACTGGTGTTTCACCAACAGAAGAGGTGTCCTTATGACTGAAAGAAGTGACATAGAGTAAACCACTCACGATGCCTTTACTTTTTTCAAGGGGCAGAATGGTTGAGGTGTTTTAAAATCGCTTAAGGTCTTGGCACTCTCCCTGGACCCAGAGGTACTGAGGGGCCTCTGTTTTCCACCTACTGCTCTCCAGACTCACTTCCCATCACCACATGTTCTTTTCTGCCTCTGAGGCACTAATAAGTGCCTAATAGAAGATAAAGGGCGACTAACCCAGAACTTGGATAAGAGAAAGATGCAGGCAGGATGAGTTCTCTGTGTATGTGTACATATAACTCTGTGTGTGTACATACGTACACATGTTTGTAACATCTGTTCCTCAACCTTAATTTTAATGTCTAGAAGATCAGTGACCTAATTTCTTTAACTCCTCCCATACCCAGAGTGTCTCATTCTGGCACTGAGACAAAGGTTTCCGTGCAAATTTAGTGAATGAATTGAATGGCTCATGGATGATTTATGTGGTAGGTGTAAAAAGGGGATTCTCTCCCTCCACCCTTGGGATATTGGTAGGAGTGACTGAGCTAAAATTTATTGAATGTTTACTGTATAACTATAGTTTTTGAAATTGCAGGAAAAGAAACACCTGCTTGCATGAACAGTGCATAGTGCAGGAGCTGTGAGCCCAACTACCTATCTCAATAGGTAGATTTAACTGGACTTTTTCTTCGGAATGTGCTCCCAACTGGTAAACCCGTTGTCCTAACTTGTAAAAGGACTATTGACCATAAAACAAATTTCTTCATGGTACCTGCCTAGAATTACAGAATTATACCAACTTCCTAGTGAATGGCCAAACAGAGAGTCAGGGTTGTGTTAGAAAATTTGTTTTAATGGGGTACAACTGTTGGTTGAAATCACATATGACAGCATCTAGCACAGTATCTGTACATCTTATGTGCTAAGTAGATATCAGTCTTCTTCCCATTAGAGGAAAGTTCAGAAAATCATTGGGCTTCATTTAGTTTAATATCTGTAACTGGGTTGATTTTATGATTTGGTATTGCACTACTATGAATGTTAATTCACTAGAAACAGAGACCATTGAGACCTTAGAGATGGCCTAGTTCAACTGAATCATTTCAAATATAAGCAAAGAGAAGCCAACAGAGCCTAGGTGACTTGTGTGACCTTTACAAGTTCGGCTGGTTGGTTTCTACAACAGTGCTTCAAGGAGTCATAGAGGTATTCCTGAGGATTTAGCCAATCACTCACAAAAACCAAATCTTGCTAATTTCTCTCAAGAATATGAATCGATAAAAAGTGGCACCTTCTACTTAATGAGCACCTACTAAGTCCCAGGCAGTATGTTAGAAACCTTACATTCAGTATTTTGCTTAGCGTATTTTAGTGACTGCTATGGTATGTGGTCTACATTACAGGTAAAGAAACAATCTCTCTAGAAACTGAAAGGCTTCAGGGTCTCAGAAGTAGAAAGTGGTACACATGGGAGTCTAACCCAGCTGTGTCTGAATATGAATATCTTTTTGTTCTCTCTCTGCTATGAGGGAAAGTATGTGGAGTTTACCACTGATGGCTGTCAATGAGAAACAATTAGTGCTTCCTCCTGATATGTGGCATAAGCCCTGGGATTCCTTTTGAACGATGTAAGTAGTTTTACCAGATAAGATACAGCAACCACTGATCCACTTGGCAAGAGTCAGTTTATCTAGAAAGCATCCACTTCACACTAAAAACTTAATTATTTCATTTGTAGGGGATAAAATAAGACAATAAAAAAAAAACAAATTTGACCTTTTTCTTCAAAGATGTCCTGCCTTTTCTGATAAAATAGACATGATCACATTCACCAGACTCATTTGTTGAATCAGTTATTCACTCATCAAACGTATTTTAAGAATGTCTTTTGCACCATAGGGCAGGTGGAGAACCAACAATACGAATGAATAAGGCTCTTTCCGTTGATGTGTTGGCATTTTCACTGATGGACAGTGATTGTGATGCAGTGATATGGGTACCTTGACAGGAATCCGTTTGCCATTGGGCCAGTGGGTTGTGACTGAGGTCTCAGGTAATTCTATACATAAGGAACTAAGGATAGGTACATTTCCCTGCAGCACCTGGTGATGGAAACTTACTCTGTGCCCTTGCAGATCCTGTGCATAAATCAGGCTGAATCCACTGTGTGGCTTTCCATGCCTGTCCTTGAGGAAAACTGTCATAGTGCTGCTCAGAGATGAGGGTAATGGTTTATGACTTCAGCACCTGAAGTCCTATCACACGGCAGGTTCCCTGGAGATGGTGATCATACAGAACGAATATTGCTTAGCTGGTGATAATGTCACGCT
The DNA here is from genome assembly GCA_004024805.1 of Geosciurus inauris. NCBI lineage: Eukaryota > Metazoa > Chordata > Mammalia > Rodentia > Sciuridae > Geosciurus > Geosciurus inauris. The sequence goes on from PVHX01005298.1 coordinate 63,705, forward strand.
GCCATGCTGAGTTACACGGATTGCCTGATTCCTGTAGCTAAAACACCCCAGGCTGATTAATCCCGATGCCATGTAAATAGAGTCGGTGTCAAGGAGATCGTAAATGAGAAAACGGATGCTTGGATGGGGACATTAGTGAAGAATGGAGAGACACCATCACCTTGCTCATCCCTCAGTCATCCCCTGACAACATCATTATCCAGGTGAGAGGGTGCATATCACTCAGCCAGACCCTGGAAGGCATCCAAACCTTCCTCCCCCACCCTTTCCTTCCCCCAGCACAATTTAAACAGTGAATATTTTACCAGCCATGTCACCGGGCTTTGTCTTGTTTCTCGTGCCTTCAGAGAGGAGTTGCAAGATCATCCCAGGATAAGAAAACCTGATAGTCAAGTGCCTCCATTACTAGCTGGATAAATAGGGACATGATTAATTCATATTGTTAAGGACTCATTAGAGAGTTCTGTTAAGAAATCTCTCACATTTGACTTGTAGAAATTTAATTGCACATATAAGCTAAATGTCAGGTTGCTGACACTCAGCTCTTTAATTGTTGTATGCCCAGAGACTTGCAAGTTGACCCCTATCAATTATCCTGTAAGTTTGGTAACTTTACTGCTGATGTGAAGGGTCATGGTAAAGTTCATATCACACTCTTTTTTCCTATTTCTTTTCTTTCCTTCTCCTTTACTACTCCATTCTCCCCAGCCCACCCCTTCCCTCTCTTTGTTCTCTCTCCCTCTCTGATAAAAACAAAAACCCAAAACTCTCTTTTAGGGATAGCTTTTGTTACAAGCTTAATTTAAGATATCCTTTTTATATAAATCTGTCAGTCTTATCAATACAATTTTTGTTCAAATCACTTAAATTCAGGTGAATTGCATCTTTTGGTTAATCTTGTTACCTTTCTGATATATTCCAGTGTGTGAAGGAAGTTTAATGCATACTTGTTTGACAGTCTGGCAGTTTAGAGATATTTCCTCTTATCATGATGCCTGAGATTTCGCTTCAGGGAGGATCTCATTCCTGTAGCAGAGGGTGTATTTTCAGGTTGGCAAACTTGGGGGCCATGGTGGGGGAGAAACAGCTTCTGGACCAACCCTGATGCAACTCTCACAGCTGACATTCAGTTGACCTTTTTCAGCCATCCCAGGGCTTATCTTTTCAGGCAGGATCATTGCAACAATCCCTTCTTTGGAACTCTACTTGTGGTCTATCACTCTTGCTCACTGCTGTTGTCGGACACACCTTCCTGAAGGGCCATTTTTATCCCATCAAAGAGTCCTGTGGATTTCTACTGCCCGTGGAATTAAGTGCCAGCTCTGCAAGTCTGACATCTGGGGTCCTCTAGAAATTAACCTTTGCTTGAACACCTGACTGTATCTTCCTGAAATGTGCCACAGCTCTTAGATTGCCCTTGAACTACCCTTGAGACACAGATGTGGATCAATTAGTTATTCTCCATAATTAATTGTTTTAGGTTTGGATTGTGTGTCCAATGTATCTGATTGTGTTCATTTTGTCTGTGTTCAAATGTATAAACACTATAAAACTTAATACCACCACACCACACTCTCACCTAACACCTGCACCCCCCCCCCCAGATAACTTCTGATACCTTCCTTGATGCTGAGGTTTGCATTGCAATTTCAGCCACCTGATTCAAGAGAGGTCCTTGAGGGTACAAGTCTATGACTATTCCTGAGGTCCCTGAGGTTACAGATCTTACCAGATTTATCCTTCAATAAACTATACACAAGTTGGTGTTTCTTGGCTTTGACAGAAATAGTCTTTTAGACAGACTTTGCCATGCTGATACTTCTGAATCTCAGGCTAGAATTTTCAGTTGGAGCACTATAAATGTATTTTTCTTTGCCGATTAATTATTAACAGACTTTTAAAAAGTTAGCATTTTTAATATCTTTTAATATTTAAATATTTTCATATTGATATTTTTAAAATATTAGCATTTTACTCCTTCAGCAAGCCATTTATAAGATTGCACCTCTTTTTCCATTTTGGCTTCATGTCCACTAATACCACACCTGACAAAATTAATTTGACGCAATAGTATTGGTAACACACTGTATGCTGTGTTAGATAAAATTGTGGGTGATTGTTCAGCCTCAGATTTCTCCAGTACTAAGATAACTAACCCTGAACTTTAAGCTAGCTAGTTAAATCTCTGTTGATTCTTCCAAAATAGAATGCCCTTCTTCCTTACCTATGCACATCCTTCCTGAATATTTAACAGTACTCAAGAATGGTATGTCTTGAAGTTATTTTTGAGACATCATGTCTTTTAAAAATGCGTTGCATGAAACAATTACCATTTACGTGAGAGGGCCTGTGGGATTTTCTTTAAAATCATCCAAATGGGAGAAAATGGGCAATAGTGCAAATAAAACAAGATTGACTGTATGTCAGTAATTGTTGAAACTGGATGACAAGTGCTTCTGTGTTTGTTATACTAGTATCTCTTTATAACACACAAAATCAATCAGATCTTGCTAAAATGCAGACTCTGATTAGGAGAATTTGGAGCTGGGCATGGGATTCTGAATTCCTACAAATTTCCAGGTAACACTGATGTGACTGATCTTCTGGCAACAGTTTTGAAGGCTTTGAGAAGTGAGTGCAATAATCTTTCTTCATTTGTAAATATTTCTCAAATCATAAGGCAATAGATTCCTTCCGTCCTGCCTTGCAAAACTTGGGTTGCTTGGCTTCCTCAAGGTCTTTTCCCCTATTTCTGGACAGATTTATCTTCTCCTTTTTTAAGCTTTGCCAGAATTTCTAATCCCTACTATATATTGATATACAACCATATGATATGTTGAATGGTTAGTTTAAGTTTGTGTGTTATCTTTCTGAGACTGTAAAAAAACATTCCCTTTTCACAAAGCTATGTCTCATATGTTTTGTATCCTTATATATGGTAGCACATGTTTATGGGGATTAGATTTGACTAACAAAATAAGAGGAAGGGAGGGTATTGGCTAAATTCTGAAATGCTTAAATGGAATACTACCAATATAAAATCCCAGAGAGATTGTCTAGGGACAGAGGATGCCAGAAAATGAAAGGAAAGTTCTTGCTTGTCTGAGAAAGATCACTTGAGATGTGGGAGAGTCACATTCTCTGGAAACCATTTTGGGAGAGTAAAAGAACACTAGAGAATCTGGAGATCTGGGGGCTGGGTCCTCCCTTTGCAGTAGTGAACACTTCTATTGTGTCCTGTAGCTGATGACAGTTTAGTAGATGGTGGCTGGAATTGCCTGCCAGGCTGTGGGCTCTATAATTCACATGTATTGTCTGGTAAAACTCTAAGGATAGCACAGCAAGTAGTTATTATTACCCTCTTTCTACAGAATGCATACCTCACCACAATCTTGGAGACACCATTTAACCTCCCTAAACATATGAAACGTGGGAATTTGGACCTAGACTTCCCACTGTGGAGCCTGAACTCTTCATTACTAGGGTATCATCCTCCTGAAAATTGTCTCAAGTGTGGTCTGCTGAAGGTGAGGAGGGCCACCTGAATGTCTCCTCCCTTCCCCCTTCCCATACACTCAATAAGAACCTCAGAGGTGGGACCTAGAGATCTGCTTTTTAATAAATTATTCAGGCGGGAGTTTCTCCTTCCTGTCTAAACCCTGGCTATGGTGGTGTTTTGACTGGTCAATTTGGGATGCATTTCTACAGGACTCAGTTACCCCATAAGCAAAACGAAGGTGGGATTGAACTATTTAATCACCAAGGTCTAACCTTCAATACTCCAGGTGAGTTAAGTAGGTCACTTGTTTGGTATTTATCACTTGCACCCTCTGCTCTACTCTCCCTGAAGGGATGACACATGCCTATTTTTGAAGGCAGTCGGTGAGCTCACTAGGTTGGGAACTCCTTGAGTGCTAGGAGGCTATCTTAAGGATCACCCTATGCCAGAACCTAGGACCTAACCTAGGGTCCTCAGTGGGTGTTAGTTTCTTTCTAAAGCCAACATTTGTAATCGGAGTGAATTGTCTCTCACTTGTCCTTCACAGCTGTCACTTGACCTTGATCAAAGTTCAAAGTCTTGATAACTTGTTGGTATGGACTGTGGAGCATCATGTATAGCATCATTGTGTTGTTCTCATGATAATACAGATTAATGAACCATGTCTTCACCCAAGCTGTTCAGTACAAAAAAAAGTGAATGCCCAGACAGAAAGGAGAAATGAGGCCCAGGGGCTGCATATGGCAGAGGGAATGCCAACAACCACTTGCTTGGGGTTCTGAATCCTCTGTATTCCTTCCCTTTGGCTTCTTTAATTCTTCTCCATCAAGATAGTATGGGAAGGAACCATTAAAATCTGACTCATATTTTTCTCAAATAAGGAGAACTCAAATGTAATTGTGCAAATGTTAGAGATCAGGACTGTTTGTATAAGGGGGTTTGGCAGAGCTGAACTCCTTCCATGTTTGTGAAAATGCATTTTTTAGTGGTCGCTAAAACATGACATTTTATAGAAAAAACCTCCATGTAAAACATTATAAAAAATGGTTTCCCCAGTCATGAAAAATAAGATGATTTTTGCTTAAACCAAAGCAAAGGTGGTCAATATGGAACTTCAGGAAGCCATATAAGTCATTTGGGCTAATCCAAGTTTGTGACTTTCATCTCTGAAGGTTTTAAGTCTTAGGTAGAAATACTCATTTAGGTAAGATAGATCAGTTGTCAGAAGGATGAGTTGGGAAAATTAGCTTCCAAGACTAAGCCTGCCTGACACCTTTGCTCTTAACCAATTTTTGGATCAAAAAGGTCACAGCTGGACATGGTGGCTCACGCTTGTAATCCCAGCACTCAGGGAGTTCAAAGCCAGCCTCAGCAAGGGCGAGGCGCTAAGCAACTCAGTGAGACTGTCTCTACATAAAACACAAATAGGGCTGGGGATGTGGCTCAGTGGTCGAGTGCCCCTGAGTTCAATCTCCAGTACCAAAAAAAAAAAAAAAAGGTCACAAAGATATAATCTCTAGAACTGCACAGCCTTGAGGAGGAGGAGGGAATGGGGTAAATCCTTAAATCCCAAAGAATTTTCTCATAGTCTTCTTCCCAGGGTGGAGCTATTGTAGGGACATACCCAAAGGGTTGGTTTATGTGCTGTATTTTTGATACTTAAATCCTGTTCTTTTGCACACATATACATACAAAACACACAAACAGATGAAGGAAGCTTTAATTCGCACACGATGGATGCTTTGATCTAAATTCAAATCCTGGTGCCCTTTGGCATACTGTGTCTCTTTTCCTGTCTCTATTTTCCTTAATTGTGAAGCTTAGTTGATATTTTCTATGCAAAATATCTGGCACACAATGCAATTTTAATAATAGTAAGGCTTTACCTTAAACTTTTTTCAAAAAATGTTTTAAGGGAGAAGAGAGAAAGCTTTGTTACCCAAATGAAAGCTCTGTGTTTTATGAGTATGTGTGTAACATGTGTAGAGAGAGAGAGAGTGAAATGGGGAAAAGTGAGGTTGGTTTAGTTGAGAATTTAGGTCTTCAGGAAAAAACAAACAAACAAACAAAACCCACTTGGACCTGAAAAGCTTAGGGATTGTTATGGAGTGTGGGGAAAGATGTAATGGAAAGAGAAAGGTGACAGACACTTTCAGTGCATTTTTTTTCCCCACACTGTCTGGGGATTTAGATTCAAAAACTAAATCCTGAAACAATTTCTTTAAAGCTCCTTAAAGAAACATTAGTTTGATCAATGTTGATAGATTATGTTAATCACACATTTAGAAATGCTCAATACATTTCCTCATTGAAGGAAATTTCTGTGATTTCCATGTGAAAACATCTATCGGAACAAAAGTTAAATTCCCCAATACCTATGCACTCCTTACATTTCTCTTTGCTCCTCCTGAAAGCATGGCAAAGGACAGAGATTCCAGAGAACATTTTGAGTACCGGTTTGAACATATTCTACAGGCCAACATGTTTTGTGATTGTTCTGATTCTGTCCTGCAATCCATTTACTACATGCAATTCTAAAGAAAGAAACTTTTTTTTTTTAAAGCCCATTAGTGAACTCTTGAGATTAGAGGCTGTGCATTTAGTTAGCATAAAAGGTAAAAAGACATTTGTCCTATTCATCTTATTTTTGTCTGTCTTGTCTGGGCAAAGTGACTTGGATAATTTGAGGTAAAAAGCACTTGTCCCAACTTGACTTCAACTCAGTGGTCATCACTATAAGGGATACAGGGCGATTCCCCCTAGGAACAGGGGCAGGATGGCCTTGGCTTATTGAATTTTACATCAATATCTTCAATGATTTTATTACTTTATAAAAGCCTTCTTGGATTTTTTTTTTTTTTTTTTTTTGGTAGATCAGAGTGATGCTTCCTGTCTTGGAACCCCAGAGCACTCATTGTGTCTGCTGCTCTTCTGGCATTTACTTTCCTTTTCTATCCAACAGATGCCTGGGCTGGAGCTGCCTCCTTAAGTAGATTATGAATTCCAAAAGAACAGAGATGGTCCTACCCAGTAGGCTTAATACAGCACACTCAGTGCACATCTCAGATACCTGCTGTTGGAACTGAAGCACAGCCCCTCTGCACCTGCCTTTGGCATTTGCAAAGTTCTGGTGATGCACTTCCATTGGGTGGCGCACTCTCTGCTTTGGCTGCTAGTTTTCAAAGGAGTGCCTTCCAGAAGGAGTCTGCCGAAACTGAACTGTGTAGCACAGGATAGCAATAGTAGAGTAAGTAGGCTCACTCTCTCTCTCTCTCCGTACATCCTAAAAGGAAGGTTCGGTCTAGGACCCTGCAATCTAATTGTCTTTTCTAATTTAGACAAGTTAAAAAAAATCTTAGTGATAACATCTTTCTTGGATTCCAAACTAATATTCCTTTCATAACCATTCTGACAATAAAACTGAATGGTTGGGATAGTAATGAAGAAAATACATGGTCCCTTGAAAAAGGAATAGCTACTATTCAACTGCAGTCTGTTGTTGCCATCAGGAATTTAAGCCAAACATCAATATTTTAAAGCACTAGAAAATAAATAATAATTATCTGAAAACCAGTATGTATAATGTCAAATGTCCCTAGCTTTCAAAAATATTTATTTAAAAAAAGTTTAGGCCCTATATGATGTTTACAGTCTAGATCTATAATCCACATCTATAATTTACTCACTAGGCTGCATCATATATTTACATATAATATATATTTTATATATATTATATATATAATGATGGTTAGGAGTTTTTGAAGTTCATTGTTATTTAGTATTTACAGCCATCCTAGGAGATCGGCTAGAATCCTTTTCGTGGCTGAGGCACCTGTTGCAAAAGATAAATTAGCAAGTGGGAAGAATAAGATTTATTCAAGGTATGTTTCATAGGGTAACACGGAAGATCAGGTAGCCCTGTGTTTTATGCCCAGGTTTAAGGAAGAGCAGATAGTTATGGAGAAAGATTGAGGAAAGGAGAGCATTGTCTAATGGTAATAAACTATGGGTAGGGTACTTAGTAAAGCCTGTGTGTTCAGATTCTTCTCTGTGTCCCTGTGTCTTCAGAGATAAGCATATTCATTTCCGGATTTATGGTGGGCATGTCTCACCTGAGGGTTTCATGGCCTAGTTTAGAGGAAGGTCAGAAAACTCTTCTAAGGCCTTTCAAAGAAAGGTAGGGCTGAAGAACGTCACTTCTGCTCTTTCCTCAGATACAAAGCTCCCATATATTGGGATAGCATGGGCTAAAGCCCACCAATGCCTTTCTCTTCAACACTAATTACTCTTCCTAATTTCAGTTCAACAGATTGATTTTGCTCTTTCTGTCAAAGAAAGAGGCTTCATGTTCCTTTGTGTCTCTTTGCTCAGAATTGTGATTCTGAGATTCTTTTCATGTTCATTGTTTCATGTAGCAGTAGTTTGCTCATTTCATCACTTTATAATGTTCTTTTGTAGAAATATTCCACAAGTTATCTATCAGTTTCACTGTCTATGGACGTGGGGATTGTTTCTAGCTTGTGGTTGCACCAAATAGCGTTGATTCAGACATTCTTGCAGGTGTCTTTTTTTTTGGCCAATTATATGCTGGTTGTTATCTCAAAGTGGAATTTATAAGTTGTAAGCACTCTTCACTTTTAATAAACACTGCCAGTTTTCCAGTGTAATAAAACTAACTCATATTCCACCAGCTGTGTTGGAGAGTTCCAGTGGCTCCACATTTCACCAACCCAGTATTTACATATCTTTTCTATTTTGGGCTATTCTAGTGGGTATGTACAGGGATAGTATTATGATTTCATTGTTCTAAAGAGAAATGAAGTTAATTTTTTCAAATGATTTCCAGACCGGTAGCTCTCCTTGTTTATAAATTTCTTGTTGATTTCCTCTGTCTTTTTGGGATAGGCTGTCTTTTTATTTGATTGAAGAGTTCTTTGTTTTCTAGATATAGGATCCTTATCAGAGATATGTATTGCCAATGTTTTCTCCTACCTCATGCCTTCCCTTTTCACCTCGGATAATGGTTTCTTTTGATGAATAGAGGTTGCTCTCTTTAGAATAGTCAATTGACCCTCCTTTGCCTTTATAGTTAGTGCTTTATGTGTCCTCTTTAAAATATCCTTGTATACCCCAAGGTCACAGAGATGTTCTTATATTATCTTCTAGAAATGCTATGGCATTGCTTTTCACATTTAGATCTAACATCTATCTACAATTGATTTTTGTGTATAGTGCAAGGTAAGGGTCAAGATTCATGTTTTTCCATATCGATATACCCAGTTGACCCAGCACCATTTATTGAAAAGGCCTTCTCTTCCCCACTATTCTGCAGTACATCCTTCATCATAAATCACGTCTATATCTTAGGAGCCCTTGTCTGAATTCTCCGTCCCTTCATGTTAGTCTGTCTATCCTATGCTGTCCTCATTATTGTAGACTTACAAAGCAAAATCTTCATATATGATTTTAAAAGTTTTTAAAAGTTTTCTTATTTTTGGTACTCTTATATTTTTTTGACTAATTATTTTTCCATATCAATTTATAATTGCCTGATAGTAGTCCATTTTTGACTTGAATATTTTCTAGTCTATAGTTATTTCTTTGGGCTGGGGTGTAGCTTACACTTGCCCAGCATGTGTAAGGCCCTGTGTTCAACCACCAGGACCACACACACACACACACACAGTTACTTTTTAAGAACTTTACAGATTTTTTGCCTTCCGTTAAAGTCAAAGTGGTAGAAATGAAACTGTCACTCTTAACTTACGCAAATATGCAAATGTTCCCAAGAAGATAATGGGAGATTCCTTGTAAAACATCTGTCCTTCTAGTTCATTCAGAGAGCAAGAAGCCACCTTATACTATTAGTATAATATTTTAGTTGCTACTCAAAAATATTTGTGAGTCTAGATATTATTTTCAACTATTGTATATCTGTTTGCTGTATTTTGATTCCAGAGATATCCTTGTCCTAAATGGGGTGCTTCTGCCTTTGAAACTTTGCACTGTTGCCCTGTATCTCAAATGCTGTTTCCCCAGTTCTCTGTATGTCAGGCTTCCTCAATGTATTAGTCAGAGTTATTTAAAGGAACAGAATCAATAGGAAGTATGATTATAAAAAGGGGATTTATTGGATTGGCTTATGTGACCAGAAGCTGTAGAGTCCACAATGGCTGTCTGCAGCCTAGAGAGATGGAGAAACCAGTAGCTGCCCAACCCAAGAGGCTGAAGCCTCAGAACAAGAGAGTTCAACTGTGTTACCCTAGTCTGAGATCAAAGGCTTCTGGAAACTCCCTAGAGAATCACTGGCAGAGTCCATTTTGGAAGCGTGAAGAAGCGAGAGTCTGATATCTTCAGGCAATAACAGCAGCAATCCAGAACCCATTCAAGAAGAATTGAGCTTGCCTCTGCTGCTGCTTCCTTGTTCTTCCAACTTTTATTCTATCCAAGCCACCATCCTATTGGTTGGTGCTGCCCATGCTTAGGGAGGGTCTCCACTTTAGTTCAGTATCTCACATGACAATCATTCCTAGACACACCCTCATTGACACATTGTGCATCTTTTAATCCAATTAAGTGGACAATTCTAGTTAACAATTACACTCACCTTTGTGCAAATAACACCTTCTTGATGAATATAGGGAGGTAACTTCAAGCTGATTTGCCTGGCTGTTTCTAAGCAGGAATTAATATGTGATGGGATTAATATGAGTCACTTTCTGATGCATCAAATATACTCATTGATCAGGGTCCACTTATTTTCTGTCTCTCCACAACAGCAAAAATCTTAGCTTTGTTTGCCACTATATCCCAAAGGAAGAGCAGTACTTTAAATGTTGTAAGGGCTGAATAAACATTTGCAGAATAGATTTAATAACTGAAATATTTCCTTCATGAATGATAGGATTCAGCTTCATCCATCTCTGTGTGTGACGTAGACATGTGAGATATTCTGGTGAAAAGCATGGATGCCCTAGACAAGTCAACCTAAGTGTTTGCGCAAAGATCTAATCCTAACACTGGCATCATAAGCCAGCAATATATTGTCTTACTAGTTGAAGAATTGGGATTCTGACCACATTCTAACACTGGATAGTCTTTCTGTGAGGATTTCCTATGAACATCCTAGATTAAGGGTAAAAAAATGCACAGTAAAACTATGTACATATCCAAACATGTCAAGTTGTACATAATAATTACAAATGCAGTTAAAAATAAAATGGATCTTTTTTCCCTTTGGAAATTCTGTCAAATAGTGGTTCTCAAACTCTATTAGAATCATTTGGAGGGCTTCTTTAAACATAGACTGCTGGGCTCCACTCTCACTGTTTTGTTATTTTTGCTTAGGGCAAGATCATTTGTGTTTCTAACAAGTTCTTAGGTTATGCCTGTCCTACTGCCTATGGCCCACACTTTGAAAATCCCTGCTATAGGACACGAGAAAGCAAGGGAGTTTAGCTTTTGTAGCCCTTTCTGTGTGGTGTTAAGGGAGAACAGAGCATTTTGGCATTCCCCAGGCTCCATCACAGAAAACTTTGCAAATGTGGATACTTTGAAGAGTTTGAAACATGTTAACAGCTCTGAACCATTCATAGAAATGAATAGTGACACCCATAGGAGGGCCAGTGCCTTTCATCACTAAGTTAAGGTAGAGAAAACATAAACTTATATTCTTTCCACTCCATTTTTTTCTGTCTTAATTTTTCTCCTCCTCTCTTATTTTTGAGCCACCTCTAAGGATAGCCCCAAATTACTAGGTGATCCTTTGTAGAAATTTAGAGATTCTGGATGAGCAGGAGCTAGAGTCAAGAGTCACACAGGTCACCCAGTTTTACAGACCTTTCATCCCTGATGAGCTTGTTAGAAACAAAATCTTCAGCAACCTAGACCTATATCTTTGTAGCACGGGGAGGTCAGGCTCACTGGCAAGAGAAGCTCTGGAGAGAATTTGTGGTGTCGTCTCACTGTCCGTGTTTTATTTAATTCTGTCTTCAACCCACTGGTCAAAGGTAGCCTGCAAGCAGAGGTGGTTCTGCATGTTAATAAGTATCCCTAAGGAGCTCTTAGAGTTTTACCTAAGTTTAATTACAGTGTGTAAATAAGAAGACAACCCCATTATTGATGTTAATCCTACTGCTAATTCACAAAGGGAGAGAACAGCAATGAAATAAAATATGGATGTGGTACGGCCTCTTATTAGCCTATCTGAAGTAAAAGCGAGTCTCCTGCTGGCTACCTGTAATTCAAGGTTACCTCGGATCTAATTACCTTCTGCTTGGTGCCAGGTTCTTTCCTAGGGCTCTGAGGAGTTCTAGGTGAGATTTGAAACCTTTCTATATCATTTACTTTAACTTCCAAGGCTTCTTGTTGAATTTCAAGGAGGCCTGGGCTCTGGGTTAAGTGTGACCCAAGTTACCCAAATATTTCTAGGAACTGGATTCCATACCTTTAGGGCAGGAGCACTTTGGTTTTCTGAAGGGAGCCTCCCAGTGGCTAGGGGCCAGGGCCTAGACTTCTATTTGTTCACTTATTCAACATTTATTAGCAGCTCACTGTGTACCAGGTTGTCTACAAGCCTTTGGGGATATGAAACTGAGAATGTGGTTTCCTCTTCCAAGGGAGGAAATTGGAAACAGTGACACATACTGAGTACTGTACTAGAGTACAGAAGAGACACCAGCCACTTTGCCTGGAAAGGGAAGGGACAGGCTTCTTAATGGAGATGTTATATAACTTCAAATGCATCCTAAATATTTAGGAGTCGGGGGAATGGGGAGAGAAGCTCACCCAAACCAGATGTGATGTGAAAAACATAAAGATAGTAAATGAGGTGGGATCTGTGTGGAACTAACTGTTAAGGACATGATGGAGGTAGCAGTTGTTCTATAGCAGGGTCTGTGTGTGCTGTAGTGGTGCTGCATGTAGGTCAAGAGGCAGATCACCTGAGTTTCAGTTCTTCCATGAACAAGTCCTGGGACCTTGGGCAAGCAACTGAACCTTTTTTTACAAGTTGCTTAATCTCTGTGTTTCCATCTTTATCTGTAAAATGGGAAAAATGACTCTGTCTTTCCCATAGTGATTGTAAAAACAAAATAAGATAATATAAGAGAAGTGCTTAACTAGGAAAAGCCAAATAAACATCAACTAGGATTTTTATTTCTTAATAAATACTTAATATACATCATTTTCATGATTCTTCCCAACAACCCCATAAGCTGTAAATGTACCTGCCTGGATTTTTCCTTCAAACCTGCCCAACTCTGGGACTCTGGCTCCTAATCATTATGCTGTATGAGAGTTCCCACCAGCTTTTGCTGTACTGCAAATGTCTAGTGAAAAAGTAGGAAAGGAGGTATGGAAGATAAGACTAGACTGATATTAAAGGATGTTCCTGCAGGCCAAACCATACCTTGGAAGATGGAAGACAACTATGAATTGCAGCCAACCAAATGTCCCTATTTCAGTCATAGGCAAGGTCTTTTAAGAACATATGAAATCAAGCCTGTTGGAATCACAGGTCTCTCAATTACTTGGCTAAATCCACATGGTATGCAAGCCATCCTCAGGAAATTGCTTCTAATGTTAAAAATTACCAAAAACAAGGATTAAACAGTATACATATTTACAGGTTTGGGATTTTTTTTTTTAGAAATGAAATTTTCCTTCTCTCTCTGGTCTGTGTAAATACAAAATAGTGGTATCTCAATGTTTGAACAGATTGAATCTTTCAATCTCATGTTTTCTAGTCCCAGATACTCCAGGTGTGGGAAATTAGCTGGTTCATTACCCTAGACATCTGTGACATATGCTAAAAGAGACTAGGGAGAGAGAAGTCAATAACTTTTGGTTTGTGGGGAGTAAAAAATAGCTAAATTATGTAAGTAGAAGGTGGAACACTCTGTCGTGTTCTTTGCTGTCTTCTGCTGTATTATCTAGCAAAACTCTAAGCACCTTTAGGTTTGCAAGAGGCGGGGGATTTGTCCAGGTCTTCAGAGATTAGAATTCTTCAAGGCTTTGTGGGTGTTTACAAGGTAATCTGTGTAGGTACAAAGGTTGACTGAGAGTCCACATAGCATCCAAAGGATGTATCGTCAGATGGCTTTCAGGGCAGAAGCAGGGACACCAGATTTATGAGAGAGGGAGAAAAATTGTTTGGTGCTTGTAAGCATTTGTATTAAGGAGGCAAATCCATGCATTTTACTCTTCCATAAGGAAAGGCTTGTTACTTATAATCTGTTCCTTTCAGTTTGATCTCTTTATTCCCTGGAAGCCTTTATCCTATCAGAGGCAGCTTTGGAATGAAGAGTGAAAAGTTTGAAAATTATTAACTGGCAGGTTTTTTCCCACTGTGGATGACATGCTGTGAAGTGACAGTGGGACTAAAACAGACCTAAAAGGAGGACTTCATTTTGTTCACGGACACAAAAGTCAAGGGGTCAATAAAAGGAGCTGCTATTCATTGGGCATCTGTCATTACTTGGTGATCAGGGTAGAATTATTATTTTTTCTTTCCCCCTAAGGTTCCTGTCCCTTTACTCAGCTCAGCATGGGGGCACTGCCCTTGTCAGTCTGGGCAGATCTTACAGCGTGTTGAAGAATAGCCAGGCAAGGCTCCATATGGTTCAGCTGACGTACACATTTTCTGGTGGGGTGTGTGAAAAATCATTGTGTTCCTGTCGCTGTTGGGGATATATGATTTGAGAACATCAATGTGAGAGAAGCTAAAATTATCTGCAAGATGTGTTTGATACTGGGAGGGGGGGGGAACCACAGGACAGTTCTTCCAATAGATGCTGCCATTGCCTGTTATCTCCACCTGAAGCTCCTGTGAGCTCTGCCTTCTCACCAGGAAGGGACTGCCAACTTATTCAGGGATTTGAAGCCTCCCTAAGGACCACTGTCCGCAGGTTGATGCAGGTACTCCATCCCCTCCCACTCAACTTTGTTGTGCAGGGAGGCCACTTTTGCAAGCTGCGTGGTTTGAGCAGGGGACACCACTCTACTGCCATCACAGAGCTGTGGCTGAACCCACCCACAGGAGTGAGGAGCAGAGTGAGGAAAGTTCACCCAAGCAGGATGTTTAACTGAATGGCATTTTCTTTTCAAGAGTCATTCAGAGCATCTGGAGGCAAAAAACCCTCCTCTATCTGTGAGCAAGTGAGGAGGTCTTACCCCACTGGAGCCTGATCAAGTGTGGTGGGGTGTTCTCCCATATTTTGTCCTGCAGATCGACTATCTGAAAAACTTTCTGGCCCACTAGGTTTTCAAACTTATTTAGCAAGAAACTAATTTTATAAATGAAGCTTTTTGTGAAATCTCCCCTACTCCACCCTTCAAAAAAATATTAAAGCAGCATTTAACCAAGATTACAAATTCAGGTTTACGTGTACTTAACAAAATCTATAGCTTCACATATGAAGGTTATTTTGATGAACAAAAATATGAAACCAGATGTGATGGATGACTTACTAATTTTAGAAATATGTTTGATGCTGTGATTGCTTATTTTTGTTTATTTTTCCAAAATTGGGACTATGCCGGTTCTTATAGTTAAGTAATTGCACATTGTAAGCTTTTCAACAATTTGAATCACAATCTCAAATGCACTTCAGTTTTTATATCAGTCTTCTTTCCAAATTCAATTACTACCATCACTTACTAGTTACTTGCATCTCTTAATATGGTAAATCTCAATTTCAAGGAAGTTAAAAATCAGGTTCCTTCATACATTTAAATTTTTCTTGTTAGAAAATACTCATGTGTATATCACAAGATTGTGACATTTTCAATCATATTTTTAAAAATCTGGTATCTCTTGGTGCCTATCTCAGTAACTCATTGGACTTTCCAATGCAGAGGTGTTTACTCTGCTTCACATATCGAATTCAAACTTCAGTTGTGCCTGTCATTTAGGTCACCGTATCCATAGTTGTAATCATAAAAACTTTATGCTCAGTGATGGCCTTATTCTGCTCACTAAGGATATTAAGACTCATAGAAATCTTGTAAGTATATTCTATTTTAGGGGGAAACAAAAATGTAGTGATGTTATATTTTGGATATGAGGTGTCCCCAGAAGCTAATGTATGAGACAATGCAAGAAGGTTCAGAAGAGAAATGACTAGGTTGTGAGAGTTTGAACCCAATTAATGAATCAATGCCCTGATAGGGATTAACTAAGTGGTGACAGAAGCGGTAGAGCGTGGCTGGAGGAGGTGGGAATTGGGAGCATGGCTTTAGGTATATATTCATATCTGGCAAATCAGGACCTCTCTCTCTCTCTCTGCGTACTGATCATTATGTGAGCTGCTTCCCTACACCACACTCTTCTGCCATGATGTTCAGCCTCACCTTGAGCCCTGAGGCGAGTATGCTGTCTATGGGTTGAGACCTCTGAAACCGTGAGCCCTCAAATAAACTTTTTCTTCCCTACGGTTGTTCTGGTCTTGTCCTTTAGTCACAGCAGTGTAAAGGCTGACTAAAACATGATTCCTTCTCTAAGTTTAAACACTCATACTTCCACCACTCCTAGTTCCATCTTGCATTAATCAGAAGAGCTGAAGACTTTAGTTTAAAACTAAAAACAATCTAGAGCTCATTGCCCAAATAATTCTAAATGTCTATAAATCAGTGAACAATATCCCTTGCACTATCTAAGCAGAACCAATGAAGGTGGCATTTCAAATAGTGGTGATACTCCATGCAGCATACAAAGATCACCATATTCAGGGAAGAGCTTTTGCTAGGTCACACACGACATTTTACAGTTTCCCTATTGCTGGTCTCTGAACATCTATGTAGATGTAACTACATTTTTGCCATACTAATTCAGAAGCTCAAGTTTCTTTTGGTTATGTGTAATCCTTTAACCAAATAATAAAATATTTCTGCTATCTCTTTGCGTGACTACAAAATTGTATTTTATATATTGTGTTGAGGTCTTAAAGTTCCATTGCCTTAAAAAGCAAAATTCATCCTTTTTTTGAGTGACTTCTTAAAAATATAGTTGTGCTACTATTTTATGTAGTAGTGAAGTAATCATTGGCACTAGTTGAAGAATCAGGATGGGACCATTTTGAAGTTGGTCAATGACATTATAGTCATTACTGGATCTAAAAAACTATAAAACTAATTTCTAATGTGTATAATGAAAAAGTACAATAAATGAATGATATTTAACTTTAGACATCATTACACAAAGCTTTATAATATTATAGGAAGTATTGAAATTACATAGCACTAAAATTCTATTAGAGTGTATTGTATATTAATTTGTTATTTTATAGTTATCATAGACATGAGCAAGGTCTGAACCTGGCATGGTGCTCAGTTGGATGTGGCACAGATATGCTGAAGTAGCACATTCACTGCTAGGATACTTGTGTGTAATGGACAAGCATGGGTCTCAATTTTTAAAATATTTTTAAAGGCGCATGCAGACTGTTCCACTTATCTATTTCTGTGTTACCAACCACCCTGAAACCTTACTTATGGCTTAAACCTGAAACTCGGGGTGTGTGTGTGATGAATCTGAAACTTGGGCAGAATGGCAGGGGTAGATTGGTGAGACTCAACTGGGCTCTCTAACATGTTGCTGCTGGTCATTACCTGGGCTGGGAACTCTGCCTGCACTATTGTCCAGGGAAATTCTTTCCTTTCCACTGGGGCTTCTGCACAGGTTTCTTGGACTTCCTCACAGCATGGTAGCTGGATTTCAGGATTTCAAGTGGGTATGTTCAAAAGACAGAGGATGGAAGATGAGAGTTTATTAATGCTTCAGGTAGAAAGTAGCACAGAATCACTTCTGCTTTGTTCTGTTTGTCAGTGCAATCAAAGAACCTGCACCTATTCAAGGAGACGAAACAAAGACCATCTTTCTTCTTGAGAGGAGTGTCAATCTGCAGCTATCTTTAAACACCACAAAGGGTGACAACCTATATAGTCAATGAATCTTTACAATAAATTCCAAATTATTGCATAAGGATTGCAAGAGAAGTTTGAAACACAAAAACTAATTATCACAAAACTGAGCATGACCTAGGTGCAAATGCACAGGGATAGGTGGAATACAGAGATAACAGGGGAACCATTTAATCTAGGAGAAAAATTAACACTTTATCTCTGCAATGCTAATATTTGCTATGAAATATGTTTTGTCATGTAAGTTTGTTTTTTAATTAGAATCATTCAATTAAATAAAATATATTTTTGTTTTCAAAGGAAAGATGTAAGTAGAAGAATCTGAGGTTCTGTGGAACATGATCTGAAAGTCACTGTTTTCCTAGTCATCTTTTGAAACGCTGTTGTTTGTTTATTCTTGCTGCAGAGATATACCTCTGAGTTCCTAGCTGACACCCTCCTGGGTTTCTTCCATTCTGTGTTATACTTCATAGTGTGCCCCTGTAGCACCTACTCTTGTTTTGATTTAGTCCTCCTGCCACGTCTCATCCTGCCTGCTTCCCTTCCTTCTTTCCTTTAGCAAATATTTATTTAGTACCTACTGGGTTCTGAGCTCAGGGATAGCAGGGATACAGAGACAGAGAATATTAGTTAAGACTTTTGTGTTTTTCCTCCTCCTGTTTTATCACCAGGACCTAGTACAGGGTTTATGGTATTTGTTGAGAGCATGAATGAAAGCTCACAGTCTTCAGTAAACATAAAGTTGAATAGAAGAGATAAGTAAATAAACAAAGCTTGCCATGGTGTGTATTATAATATATAATACACATAATTATAAAGGGCAGGACAGTCAAAGACTGGCCTAAGGTTATATACCTCAGTCAAAACCACATTACTATAAAATCAAAGTAGAGAATTGATATAATTTTAAATCATGATAGTAAGGAAATTCAAAAATTTCTTGATGTACACCAGTTCTGGGTTGTCATTTATATAGTTGTCCACAGACCTGGGTAAAAAGGGGACCTGTGGTTTCCTTTATTTGTTATTGTCAGCTGGTATCTGGGGGTCATATTCCTATTTGTGTCATTTATTTTAGTGTTCTCATCTCACGAAGTTGAATTTCCTCTTGATTACAAAAATCAGATATCCTTAGTGTAGAAAATATATAACATACAGAGCAATGCAGAAAGAAAAATAATATCACCTAGAATTTCCCCAACAGATTATTATGCATATAACATATGCATATTCTTATGGAAAAACACAGTAGAGGGATTATACAGCTTATGTAGTTCTTAAATTCCCTGCATCTTTCAATTTAAATTCTTTCTTCAGTTTTATTCATTAGTTTCATGAAATCATATTATATCTATATTATTCAATCATAAATTTTCTGTATTCAGATCAACCTCTATTTTTTAAGTTTTCATGGTGTTCAGCTTTTCATTTTCTGCTATAAACAATGTTCAGATAAGCTTCCCTTGTGCACAGGTTTTTGATTGTATCTCACTTATTTCCTCAGCATTGATTGCTGTATCTGGGATATTTTTGCTAACAGCCATGAACAGGTCTCATACTATATACAGGTGTGTTTTTTCCAGAAGTTTGCATTAAAGTGTCTGTTCAGTAATTATTTTATTGGTAGACAACTGGAGAAAGTTTCTTCAGGGTTAGATGACCTGCTGTTTTTTTGTGCTGTGTTGGGCCACAGCTTTGGCTATCTTTAGAAACTCACATTCACACAAAGACATATACGCACACTGGCATACTTATGGGAATACATTCCATTCTTTACAAATGCCTCAGCTACATGAGGATAGCATGTTTTGCCATTTTATAGATGCCCTGCCTACAGCCTAAAGTATGGGTTTATAGAAGATTCTCAAGAGGGCAGGGGAGTGGACATGTCCCCTGAATCATGGAGTATAATCAGGAATTAACCAAAGATGAATGACTGTAGAGGTCTGTTTAAAGGCATCCACTGGGATGTTGGGAGTTATCACACACAATGACCACCATATTTTCTGCTTTAAAAGGGGATTTGCCATGGATCCTTTTTGAACTGTGTTTCCAGAACATACTATTCCCCTCCCTCGCTCTGTTCTTTCCACCTGTTCAGGGCCATGGCAATTTTAAACCGAGAGGTACGATGGTCCTAAGCTAGAGGTAGGATCTTCTCTATGAGCAGCTTTCACCCCATCCAGAGCCATGCAGATGCTGCACATGATGTCATTGCCCAAGGACTGCTGTGTAGACTGATGGCACATTTTCACATTTAGATCTAGAGGAGACACCAAGAAAATTTCATTGCATCTGATATTCTCCCTTATTTATTTAAACAATTAATATCCTTGTTTTATGAGATAGGTCAAGGGGGAAGTGCACCTCCATTAGTATACACACACACATTTTAGTTATTCATAAGCAAACAATAGTTCTTCTGTTCTTATGCCATTGGAAGGACTGAGTAAGATGTGGATATTTTGTTTATGCATCAAAATACCTTTTGTCGAACAACATTTTTATACTAATGAGTGCGCCAGGTGATATAACCCAAAGCTGATTTCTGTTGAAATGTCAGTCCCCTAATGCAATCTTTGGTAACACCCCCATACTGCTGAATGAGACAGGTCAGCAAATTCTAGGACAGAAGACATGTGGTACCTTTACACTCTTATTTAAAAATAGCCCTGCTATTTTCTTCAGGACTTAAAAAGCGGACTTGTGCTATGATGAAGAGACTGTAGTGGGACCTGCTGGGTTGAGTTCTTGATAGATACAGATGAGATTCTCTGGACAGAATGCAGCCTAGATTTGCTGGACATAATTATTTTAGCTCATGAGTAGGCATTTCTAGCATCTACACAATTCATGTCATATGGCATATTCAGGGAAGTTATGCTGTGTTTTCTTAAATTCTCCCAGGTTTTAGCAGCTATAGAAATGAGGACTCATTAGCTCCAGTTTATGCTTCACTATGCACTACGTGGGCTGCAGGCAGTTGCACACAGTGAGAGAGACCATGCATCTAATGGCCCCAAAAAAGCAACTTTCTCAAAGCTTCCTAAATTAGTCTCAGATAGGAGCTTCCCCAGGTTCCTTCTTTGACACGGTAATTAAAGGAAAGGGAGGATTCACTCCCTCCATAATTATTTTTAGTTCCAATATAATCTGACTTTACTAATTCAGAATTATTGAGAGTGATACTAGTTTGCCTTAATGAGAAGCATGAAAAATGTAACATTTTAAATTGAAACATGGCTTTATTACTTGGGGCTGTATTCAAGACCATAAGCTAATAGCTTAACACCTTTTGTGGCGATGCTCCTGGACCTGCTTTAATGATGAGATAAGGATGATTCTTAATTTGCTCAGAGCCATTCTTCAGCTTGGCATACAAATCCAGTGGTCTTTGCTGTGTTCATTTGCCATGTAACACACTTTTAAAAATTTATATATTCTCGGATTTTTTAATTCCCTTCGGCATCATAAAAGTGACACATCACCACTATGAGAAGCCAAAGGAAAAGAAAGTATATGAAGAAAAAAGTTCATAAATTCCTTCTCTTTCAACTCTAATCTCGAATATAACCAATAGTAACAGTTTGGCATGAATCATTTTAGAGTCAGGTTTAACTGCCATAGCCCACATACCGAAGGTGCTCAGTAAGTAGCTATTAAATTGACTTGCAGCAAGCCTATGCTTATAAACAGCTTATTTCTATCTCTTAAAATGACCCACTTTTTTTCATTCCCTACCCCTGGTTGAACCTCCATGATTTTGCTTATAAGGAAGTGCTAAAATGGCTTCTGTTGGCCTTCCCCACCAGCAGTCTTCCTCCCACTCTGTCTTATACATGTTGTTGGAGTCATTGGTCTGAATTGTGCCTTATCCCATATCCCTCTGCCTGGGATCCTCCTGCCACTCCCCACATCGCCTAAAGAAGGTGATGAAATTCCATTTTAGACACCTCTACATCTGGCCCTATCCCAACATAAGCACATTTTTCTTGTGAGTTTTCTCCTGCACATTTTAAATTCCAGGCAAGCTGGCCTGATTGAAATGTCTGGTCTTCACTCTGCCCTTTTCTGCTTCTCTGTTTATGCTGAGGGTCATCTTGGGATTCTATTAAGCATTAATTTTAAGGAATTACTGTGCCTGAGACATGGAGCTAGTTACCAGAGGCTGGACAAGCAGAGATTAGGAAGATGTTCTTACTATCCTTCAGTCTAATATGAGAGATGTCACAATCACTAAAATGAGTTCTGTCCCTCCTCCTGTTTTTGCCTCTGAAAATAGTGTCCTCCTCCTAGCATCCTCTCAAAATGGTCACTGACATCTCCCTTTCCTGCCCTTCCCCAAACTGGCCTAGCCCCCTCCCCTCATCCCTGCTCCCATACTTCATATTCTGTCTTGAACTGTAATTTCGTATCTTCTCTGCCTCTCTAGCTTGTGAACTCCTTGAAGACATATCACTGGGCCACTTATTTCATGGGTCCTCTAAAGCACAAGACTAGGGAGAGTGTCATAAAAGTACAGGTATCATTTATGAACTCTATTTCTTGTTCAAACATTTACTTTGGGTAAACCAGGTGTTAGCTTGAAGCTTATGGGAATTCCAGCTTAAGGTAAAATTGGGCATTGTAGTTATTGTCCTGCCCAAGGTTTCTGTCAGTTTTGGGGATATGCACAGTCTCACAGACTCAGGACCACACCCCAAATTCAATGACAGTAGCCTGAGCAATGAAATATAGCCTTTTTCTGGTTTCTACAGAAACAGTTTTAAAATAAACTTATTTTGAATCTTGGTTCATTTTGTGGTTTTAATTGAAATTTGCCCAAGGCCAGGGAACCAGGGTGTCATGGGGGCACAGTTAGCTCTTCTACATGTGGATTCACTTTCTCCTCCCCTCCTCCTCCCCTGCTTCTGCCCATACTGCCTTAGGAACTCCACACTTTCTGTGAAGTCTGACCTGGCCGATGTCAACTGAATCTTTTCCTAACAAACACACACAGCTCCATGATCCAGGTTCATTTTTCACGAAAGTTAGTTCTTAAGAGAAACTGTAGTGTCAGTCATTAAGGTCATTAAGGTAAAATTTCTTGTTACACTTGAAGTCCCATTTTCAACAGGCTGAAGTAAATATGAGCTCAGCTCATGGTTGTATTCAAAGACCTAAATTAAGACGTTGTAATCTCAAGGCTACAGATTGATTTGGAAATGGCAATGGCTCCGAAGTCCCAGAAGCTGAGTTATTGTTTCACAGAGCTGAGTGTCTGCTGGGGGCAAATGGAAACTGTCTTGTGAGTCAAAGATTAGTGATTTCTCTGTTGACAAAACGAAGAGATAGGGGAATAAACATGTACCCTGAACTCTAGAATCCTGTTCCTGTTATGTAATTTAAGGCCATGGACTAAGTACATTTTCTTAAATAAAACAAATGGCACTACACATGGTAATAGAAACAATGTATCTTCACCTTTTGTTGTGACTCTGGTGAACTCCTATTAATGAAATGGGCCACAACGGATGCAAAATGGTCAAACTAGAAGATGGGAAATGAGACTGCTTCTGAAATCCACATAATGTTCAGGAATCTGATCCTGAAGAAAAGTGATGCTTGCCGTGTGTGTGTGTGTGTGTGTGTGTGTGTGTGTACTCATGCACATGCATACACAGGCACATGGGTTTGTCAATGTATGTGCTTTGATGATGTGCATGTTTTCATGTGTGTAGATTTAGTAGGATGAAGGTGAGGCATTACCTGTGCATTCCCATTACACTTGGTTTATGTAAATCTAAAGCTATGGTTCAAAATAGGCTGTTGAGAACGTATTCGAGGACCTTAAAGCATTTAAAGACTTTAGTTGTTTTTTTACTTAGATTTTATTTTGAAGATTTTACTCAGAGATGGCCTTTGCTAACTGGAGATCCCAGGAATTATCTAGCACCAAAGATCTGTAGTTACGGACAAGGGGGAGTACTGAAAAGTAATACAAAGGGATGCTTTTTAATTGCTCCTTTATTGTCTTTACAGTCTGATTCTACTCTAGAGACCATTAGCTTTACTAACCACAGAAATTAATTTTTGCAAAGTCCAAAAGTTTAGGAGCTCAGTGTATCAGGGAGGTTATTTTTAGAGGAGATAAAACCACTGGTTGTTTAAAATGAGGTAATGGTGTGTGGGGGGAGAGGTGATGGTTTGGAAACATTTAGTGCTAATGAATAATTCAATTTGATTTACTGGAGAAATGAAAGGGGATGGCATTCTGCCCTTCTGTTAATGTAAAAAAGATAATGGCCATTGCGCTTTAACGGTAGATCTGAAAGTATCTAATACAGCTGGGTTTTATTCTAGGTCAAGTCGTCAACCTTTAAAAGTAGTTTAAGACTGGCTGTCATATTTAAATGCATTTTTAAAAATAAAATCTGAAATGAAATTGTGCTCAATTGTTCTTTTACCCCACCCCAACCCAGTTCTCCTTGCAAAAACCAAAATGTGTTTCTTAATTAAACATTAAAAACATGAAAGAAACCAAAGGTTGGGAATCCTGATGACAAGAAAGGCCAAGGCGAATGACCCCAGTAGTTCAGGTGACGGTGTCAGCTTTATTAGTCCTGCATATTGACACTACTAGGACATGGATTTTCAGAAGCTGAGTTTATTTCTGTAAGCCATTATTTCGTCAATAGCTCTGTAGAACCCTGGGCTCAGGTGCATATTAATGAAAGACTAACAAATTGTATAAAAGCAATGGATATGAGCATTGCGAATGGGTGTTTTAGAATGTTTATGAAATTAAGGGGCCTGACATCATGCATTCAAGGAGGTTTTGTACATTAAGTTCTGTTCTTCAATCTGCAAGCCTGTTCTTCTGTTGCCTCCAGTGGAGGTCTTCTCCTTAATTAAAAGCAGGCAGTGAAAGGATCTGCCGAATCTCTTAGAAGCATCCAGAAGAAATGATTTCCAATGTTTAGTCCTTGCTGCCTCTTCTTTCCATCCACACAACTGTAAATAGAGCAAGTGGACAACAGAGAAGAGTGGTCGTGGGAGGGACAGGAGAAGGAGCTTGGGCCTCAGTGAAGAAAGTCACGTTCAGTGCATTGGACACGGATCCTCCAAACAGAAGCAATGTTTTGAATTTACTTACTCTTCCCTTTTTTCTGCAAAATGGCCAAATGATATTCTCTCACCTTAAGCCATAGTCAATATGTAGACATTTAAGGAAATCCATTAGCAGGGTAGAACATATTTCTCTCACTTTTGATGCCCCCTTGGGAGGCTTCCTGACTAAGGAGACATTTTCATGGTTATAGTTTTTCTTCAGATGACTTGGAACATAGCTCTTATTTGCATACATGTAGGATGCTTAGATACGAATTGGGACAGCTATTTTACTGGGGGATTGTTTTGTGGCAACAGAACTTCACACAACATGGTCTAGATGCAGTCAATGAGAAAAGCCATGGTTCAAAATCAGAGAATTTGTGCCAGCTTTGAAGTTCTATGAGCATATCAAAGGTTCAGGCCTGGGAAAATGAGGTGAAGTGGCAATGACAGTTAGGAGCAGAGCTGAGCCACAGAGGTGAGGGCAAGCACACAGCAAGTGTCTTGACCCGAAGTTCACGAGTCACTTATAGCATCCCCGCCATGTGCTGGACATGGTGCTCAGTATGAACATAAATAATGCATGGGTCTTTCTGTTAGGGAAGTTAACATTACTGGGAGAAAGAATATCAGGGGCGATTTTAATGGTTGTAGCACTATACCCAACAGCTTAAAGGATCCAGAATGTTCTGGTGCAGTTTTTCTAAAAACAAACAAAGATGTAAAAAGATTATGCATTCCTCCTACCTCTTTCCTTTTGCCTAAATGAGAGGAAAATTCAAGAACAAAATAGCAATGGGAACCAATTCCCATATGCTTCTCTTGTGATTTTAAACATATTTCCTTTCATTTTTAGAAAACATTATGGATATTCCTTTATAACTGCCATGTAGGCACTAGGCAAGCTTCCTTGAGCATTAGAACCATTGAGTTTAGCTCCCTTACAGATTGTGCTTTATCATGTCCCCAGAGAGTATCAGCACCAACCCTACTATGTTGCTGACACAGTAGGGTCAAATGGTCCAGAATGGTCACTACATAGCCTGCCTGCTATTATATCATTGGGATGCCTCACGTGCAAATGGGAAAATTGTAGATCTGAAAAAAAATATGCCCTTGGTTTCTTCATATAAAAAATAGCAAGTGGTGGTCGGGGTAATGCC
Source organism: Geosciurus inauris (assembly GCA_004024805.1). Taxonomy (NCBI): domain Eukaryota; kingdom Metazoa; phylum Chordata; class Mammalia; order Rodentia; family Sciuridae; genus Geosciurus; species Geosciurus inauris. Next base: position 89,379 of record PVHX01005298.1, read on the forward strand.
TGAGACAAGTTATCCTGTGATTTCCATAAGAAATTCAAAATGATTTCTGTGAATGCTAGGGTTCTAGGTTGAGCTAAAGTAATCCACTAATGAAAGAAGTATGGTACCTGTACTGAAAACCTTATACTGTGTATGGTTCACCTTCTGGTAGCTATATGATTCTGATCTTGAGAGTTATTTTCTAATTCTTGACATTGTAGACTAATGATAGCTTTGCAAAATAATTTTTTGTCCACAGCCACATTCTGCCTCATGACTCCCTCTACTCTGGAGGTATTTCTGCCTGCATTTTCATTCATTTCAATATTCTCTTAATCTTTTGTGTGTGTGGGTGGTGTTGGGGATTGAACCCCGGGCCTTGTGCATGTGAGGCAAGCACTCTACCAACTGAGCTATATCCCCAGCCCAACATTCTTTTAATCTATATAAAGTTATGCCTTGCAGATCATTCCTTTGGTTATAACACCTGCCAGATTCCCTTGTTCTAAGTAAATGAAATCTTTAACCAATGACCTTTTATACCTATATGAGAGTTATGATTTTACCTTTGCATGGGAATTACCCTTTAGCATTGTGTTAGGGTTTTTGAAGTTGTAACTCTCACTACCATTGTAATTACTTTCCACTGCTACCATGATATATTTTGGGGGTATTATCAGTGCCAAACTTAGAAAAAAAGAGCAACTTGATGCACCAGAAGAACAAGTCTTCAGGTAACTTGGATTAATGTTACCTCAGCTGGTGAAGCAAAAGTGAAATCCCATTGCTACAGAGCCTTTCCTTGCCCTTTCCCATCTTGTATGATAACCTGATGTTCCCTTTACTTTGGTACTCGACTCCAGAAAATATCAGAAAAAAATGTATTTCTTTTTTTTTAAACTTTAGTTTTATTCTTTTTAGTTACACCCGACAGGAGAATCTGTTTTGATAAACTTATACGTGCATAGATTATGTCTTACTCTAATTAGGATCCCATTCTTAGTGGGATTCACTTAGGTACTTTCACACACCTACATAGGAAAATTATGTCAGATGCATTCCACTGGCTTTCCTGTTCCTAATTCCCTTCCCTGCTCTTCATTCCCCTTTGTCTAATCTACTGAACTTCTCTTCTTCTCCTCCCCCTCCTTTACTGTGGTTTAGCTTCTATATATAAATGGAAACATTTGATCTTTGATTTTTTGGGATTGGCTTATATCACTCAGCAAGACAGCCTCCAGATCCATCCATCCAGTTACTGGCAAATGTCATAAAGTCATTCTTCCTCATGGCTGAGTAATATTCCATTGTTAAATGGATAAAATGTATTTCTTGTACAATGCATCACATTAGTTTTCCTGACTGCTCTTTTCTGTTATTCTGATCTAATTTTTAACTTATATTCATTCCTTTTGCATGCATTTTATTTTTCTCCTTTAAGATATTGATAGCCACTCAAGTGGTGATGTCTCCAGTTAATTTTTTTAATTGGTGAATTTTAGTTGTACGTAATGGTGGGATTTGTTGTTACCCATTAGTGCATACACACAATATAACAATATAATTTGACCATTATTATACTCCCGCCCTCCATTCCTCCCATCTCCTGATCCATTTCCTGTATTCTACAGATCTCTCTTTTCCCACTTAATTTTTGTGAGACAGACTGGTTGTTCAGTCTGCTTTCTGTGCACAGGGTGGATGAGAAGGCAGAACACATTTTGGTGCCTGTCTCTAGGAGATATGTCAACTTTTAGCCAGATTGCTGTCAATGAGTTACTGCCTCTTCGTCTTCCCCTTCTCTTCCAGAATATTCAGCACCATTTCAGAATGCTATGTCCTGAGTTGTTAAACCTTCACCAGTATTTTCACATTGAAGTAATGTTAAACAGCACCTTTGCTGGCAAAATTTAAATTGAATCTGAACCATTTCTTTTACTTCAGGGCAAAATCAGCTCAGTGGCATCTATCTTTTGACTGAAATAGTTTTAGTCAGCTGCTAAAATCAAAATCACTCTTTGAATTGATAGCATTTTCAAGAAAAAAATGATCCCATAATCCTTCCCCAAACTGTCTGATGGCTTACCCATGAGTCAATTGCTGTAATTGTGTCTGTGCAATGTTCATTTGCCACTTATATGGGCTAATCCTATTTTTTATCTTGTGATTACTTAGAACCAATTTACATACTGAATAGTAACGTACTGACAGAGAGAAACAATACCTGAGTATATTATATTTTTGACTCCTAGTTTTTAAGACATTCAGCATATTCCCAAAGCATTTCTATCATGCTGTGGTCATTAAACATAAAAAGCTGACCACACACCCCCCAACACACACATAAAGGAAAAAAAGAAAATATCAATTCTGCAGGTAAGAGAACTTCAATATCTGGCTTCAATATCTGTTTTCCCGAAAACTCTTGGCACTAGATTTAATTAACATTTTAAGGGCCTATATTAATAGCAGAATGTGTTTATTTTTCTTGTATGCACTGTGAATAAGTATGTTTCTTGTTTATCCTTCTATCTATCAAATGTTCCCTTCTTATTATATCCTTGAAAAAGTAAATTTTATGTAGTTAATGTTTAAGAGTATTTTCCCTTCATATACACATTCAAATAAAGTGCTCATAGTCCCAACTATGAACATTGGGATGATATGGTGTGATACCATGCCACATTTGAGCTAATATTTGTTAGAGAATGAACAAAAAAATATAATATTTTTGGATTGAAAAAAATTTCCTTAGGATTTCTCTGCAGTCATCTATAAGTCAGAAATTCTTCAAGTTGAGCCTCTGTGATTTCATTTACGACCCTGATGAGTTTTATCTTTGAGGCCCAATAGTCTCATCTGTAAAATGAGAATGGTCAGTAGTAGCAGGAATGCTTGGGGGCTTATATTAAAGTATTAGTGTGGTTTGCACTAAAATATACCCCCAGTGGGGCTTCCTGTGAAGCTGCCATCACAAACTGAAGTGTGAGAAGTCTACTGTCAAAGCCCACACACGAAGACCTCCCTAAAAGCAATACATGGAGGGGGCGTCCAGCCCCACTTAGGGATCTGAAGACGTGTGGAGAACCTTGGCACAGGCTACAGTACCTAAATTTGTCAGGAAAGCCCTTTAAGAAATTAGCTATATTTTAAAGTTGGCAAAAAAAGTTTAGCAAGATGGTCTGCAATACAGATCATTAGACTACTCTCTAGTTTCCTCTCTTAGAGAAAGCTGTGGTAAATGCAGGCTATTTTTCACTGTGTCATGGTCCATTGGTATTAAGTCTAAAACTGGTCTCTCTTCCTAGCTTGAGCCTATACAGAGGACCACTCCAGTTCCTCACTGTTGTGACGAACGGAGAAAGTTTGAGCATTGTGAAGTTGGGGAAGCACATAGAGAAGCTAGGGGTTCCCATGTCAATGCCTGTGCTTTTAAGCCCAAGCAGACTCCCATTCTTGAGAGATGTACTAAGAAGCAAATTACACACAAGCACCCAGCAGCCTTCGCTGTGATCCTGTCTGTGTTGATAGCTCAGTCCTCGCCTTTTATTCCCTGTCTCTCTCTTTAGGCTGAGTTATTGAGACAGTATTCACACTGAGTCATGTTATAACATACCATGTTTAATTGCATAAAATATTTAATCTCTTTCAGATCTGTCACTGGTAGAAGTGGAGGTAAAACGACCCAAAAGAGTAATTTACTTTTACCTTCAGAATCAGATTCTAAACGCAGAGATTAATGAGACATTTGCATAGTTTTAAAATTAAGCTGCAAAACGGAAATGCAAAACGATTTTGTACCGCTTCAGCCTTGTGCTCTCTTCCTCTTCTTGTCTCTGCTCTTCTCTCTCCTCCTCTTTCTTTCCTTTTTCTGCTGTTTCTATTTATGCTTTTCCCTTTCTCCCCTGTACTGTTCTCTGTAACATATCTGGAAGTTAAAATCCAGCCCTGCTTTAGAGGTAATGATTTTTTAATCAAGGACAGATAATTCTTAGTGATGTTCAGGGCTGAAAATCATGGATTCACCCTTCCCTGATTCTGTTGAATCTATTCCAAAGACCATAACTACTTTTGTCAGTGAAACTGGCAGACGCACGTTGAGGACTCACACAGAGAGGATCTGTTCAGAGAAAATCAATTTTTAAGCAAGAATTGCCTATCACAATTAAGATCTGTGTACTTTCAAACATCTCAGCCCAGCTTGCCAATTAAATCCAAATAAAAGTTTTCTCACTTTTTGAGGTTTTACTTTGGTATACTTCAGGAATGGAAGGAAGGGCCAGAACGTGTGTCATCTCCCCATTGGACTCGTCACACTTGTCACTGTGGGGAGAATTATTGAGCCATTTGACTTCTGCAACCAGGTAACATGAAAGCTGAAATCACACTCTGGCTTCTAGAACACATGCTGAATAGGCACTGGTTTGGGTGGAAAGCTCTCTTGTGTCCTGAGGGCCTTACATGTCAAATATAAAGCGTCAGTCAAAGGCAGTGTAACATGAAGTTCTGTGCTGTTCCTGGTATTTGGCAAATGGCTGAGCATAAGCACAAGTCAGATCAGTCTCGTGGAATGCTGAACAGGTGAGTATGGCAGTGTTTTTTTGACCCCGTAGGGAAGAACCGAAGTGCAGCAGACAGTGGCTAGGGATGACGTTCCCTTTCAGCAAACTCGTTCTAGCAACAACTATTAAGTTCAAAAAGCTCAAAACAAGAGGTAATTTTTCATTTTGCAATGGGACACTGTGTGGTGTTTTATAAACTCCTTTGCACACTTCATATATTATAGTTTTAAGTGAGGGGACTTCTGGATTTTTCCCTCTGGGAATGAGTATTCCAGTGTGTCTTAAACTCCTTATTATGATATTCTCCTTATAAATGTCTTCAAATTATAAAATTTTTTAATTAAATTAGTCATTTCATTTTGAATTGATTGTTTTGGTTTAGCTATTTAGTTTTGGATATCAGGTTATTCACAACCTTTCAGAAATGGACCTTCTGCATCATCTACATGCATGCATGTAAAGTCAATAGTATGAAAAGGTAGAAAGGGAAGAGTGTAGAAAAGCTATGTTCTCTCCAATCTTCTTAAATCCCATTGTTCTGAATTACTATCCTTTGGTCCCCATATGCCCTTGTGATTTGTACCATCACATATTGTGATAAAAGTAGCAGCATTCTTTCTGAAGAAAGGAAAATCTGAAACCTGCGGTGAACTTCCAAAGATGTGTGGGCTACAAGAAGGCTTTGTTTTCAGAATAGGGTGATCATCTGCTTCTGCCAGGCCTGGAGTGATGATATACATTAGGTTTGACAGGACATAACAAAGATGATTTCTTCCTGTTACTTGCTTCCTAAAGGATATTGTGAAAAAAGGAGCCTGAGACTATTTCAGAGCTGTCTTCAATGCAAGCGATTTTTTTATAGTCATCTTTTTTGTACCTGTTTAATAAGTGACTTTTCTTAACAGTAAAGAAATGAGACTGGATGAAGAAAATATGGGCACATGAAGAGAAATCCTACTATAGAATGGGTTGTGTGAAAGAAGGGATACCCAGTACCAGTTGCTCCAGCTTGGGAGCCTGATGCAGTAAGGGATGGACAAGGGTGGACAATGAGAAGGAGCTCTGCTGGGGAAACTGCACTATGGGTGAGCCTTACAGTGCCCGAGTGTTCTGCCGGAAAGAATAGACCATGCTTCAAGATGGGTGGCAGAGGAAAGAAGTGAGCACAAGTTAACTTCCCACACATCAAGGTTACGGCTTACTATTAGTGAATGTGACAGAATGAGGGTACTGCCAGGGGGGAGACACAGCCTCAAGGGGAGTGTTAGGGAAGGCACTTGCGATATTCGAACATTATTTCCATTCGAGGAAAAAACTCCCTCCTGGGGACATTTAATCCTTGTCTCTTCAGTACAAGATGGTGTTTTATAGAATCCTCTGAACTACGTTGCTTGGTATACTATAGTTTTAAGTGATGGGACTTTTGACTTTTTCCCTTGGGAGATTATTACAAATTCGAAAGATATTTCTATGTTACAATTGCGTTAAGGCACATTTTGACCTGATTTTATTTATTGTAGAGCATTGCAACCATTTATAGTGCTGTACAAGTGCTAAATATTAATGCATTTTTCTACTCTACCAGTACCTAGACATCATGTGAGTGCTTAATTACAGAAAAGCAGACAAAAGCTGCCTAGCAGCTGCCCTACTTTACCCTTAAAAGGCTACACCTAGAAGAAAATTCCAAAAAATATAAAATAATTATGTATCTACTTTTTAATCTAGTGAGACCCTATAAATGAGATTCTCTCCAGTTTAGCTCTCAATCCTTTACTTCCAAGTTATGCTAAGAAGTCTTACCTTAGTGTATGGTGTTCAGAGATACTATATTTTTCTCCCATTGGCTTTATTTTTTATTTTTTTGTACTGGGGATCAAACCCAGGACCTTACACATGTGAGGCAAGTGCTATACTGCGGAGCTGATCTCCTAGCCTTCTTTTTCTTTTTAGTTGAAATACGGATGCTGTCTTTGTGGTACTTGTTGGAAAAAAACAAAACAAAAATTATTTTATATCCACCACTCTTTTAGATCTTGGAAATCGCTGGATAGATTCCTTTTCCTTGGGTGAAGTGGTATGGGAGAACTCTGGTTTTATAAAATAAAGATGATTCCAACATTGACAAGTGAAATAGAAATCCACTTCAGCCTTTTGCATTACCACTTTTGATAGCTTAATTGGATACAATATAAGAAAATCACTGGACATGGAAAGAAATGGCAGATTGATAGCTTCCCATATTCTTCTGCCAAATAGTGAAAGGAGAGGAGGAAGAATCTGGTGAAATGGCTTTATCTCTAATAGTATCAGTATATTTTTCTTTTTATCACCTTTCTGTCAAAAGTCGATTCTGAAGGAAGTCACATTGGATAAAATCAGAGAAGAAATAAATTCTAGGACTTAAGTAAGCACATGATCTTTAATAGAATAATAATGATGATAATTATTTTCCATAGGTTACTTAGAATAGGGTTAAAAAGGATATAGCATTTGGAGAAGACAGAGTTATGGTCATTGTGCTTTTAAGAAGGAGCACTAGGGTGATAGCAGTCACCTGTATTAGACTAGTCCTTCTGTAGATGATGATTACAACTTTTGAGGAAGGAGGAAAAGAATGTTGGAAGCACTAGAGAGGAATCAAAAACATGCAGAAACCAAAGGAGATTCAAGCTATGAATGTTAGGAATTACACTAGAAGAGAACCAGTTTATGGAGTTTTCCCCCTTTGTCCCTGAGGGCACCCCTGGTTCATAAGGCTTAAATCCAAGAAAAGAAATTCTGTAAACATGGTGCCAGTGTAGGGAAATGAGGGCTTTCAATGTGGCTTCCATTTCTTCTAGAAATGGACAAGACACAGAAGTTGGAGATTCAAAAGTCTGTATCAAATCCTTTGCTAATCTCTAGATTCTGACCATGTAGGAGAAAGAAAAAGCTTTAGGACTGAAAGGGTTGAAAAAGGATGTCAGTTGTTCATCATGCAAGAGGAAGTTTGGAATGTGAGTTCTGGAAACTAAGAGGAACTTAGTAGATATGTGAACCTTCCATTAAAACAGAATGGACACATGTTAAGAATAAAGATTATGTCCAGAATGAAGGAATTTTCTAAAAGCCTATGTGACAATCCAAATTGTTTCATCATATTAAAGTATAAAACTAATACTCTGAAAATTCCAGGTGATTCACCCATGCATTTTAATTAGTCTAATAGGAGTAAAAATAATCTAGTTTCCTACAATATCCACAATATTCAACGACTAATAAAAATTACTAGTCATACAAAAAATAGTGGAAAATGGTTTAAGAGAAAAATGATTCTAGAGAAATTGACTTGAAGACATCCCAGATGTTAGCGTTAACCACAAAATATAAAAAATAACTGCTGTAACTATGTTCAAGGACTTAAGGAAAAGATTGTCACAATGAGAGAACAAATGGGGATCTCAGAAGATAAATGGTGACTATCAAGAAAGAGCAAAAGAGAACTTTTAGATATGAAAACATGCTTAACAGAAAACAATTATTGGAAGGTTATACTGGACCCTATGTAAGGAAAGATCAGTAAACTTGAAGATAGATGATTAGAAATTATCCAATGTGAAGAACAAAAAGGAATAATAACTCTCAAAAAATAAGTGACCTGTAAGATGTATCAAGTAATTTATAATCTATATGTAAAGTATGGGAGAGAGGAGGAAAGAAAGAGATGGAGTTTTTTTTTAATTGGGATTTGTTTTTATTTATGTGCACTAGGTGCATATCATGTAAATATAAACATATCCATACACAAATATGCTCAAAATTCCAAATTTGTTTTTTAAATAAGTTAAACTTTTAAGAAACTCAGTAAACTTCGTGTAGGATCAATATAAAGTAAATAACATGTAGCCACCTCATAGTTAAAGTGCAAATTTATTTTGGAAATGACTGCTGTCTAATATGAAGTCAAATCTTAAAAAATAACTTTAAATTTTTATATCATGATCACCAGCACAACACACAAGATATGAAGGCACATTCTCTATCTGTGAGAAAATAGACAATTTTTGAATTGTGGCTCTTGGACTTAATGACTTCACCGTGAGGAAAGGAGTCCTCTGTGCCATGTTTCCATTATCCATAAGCTTGTCAGCAGCCACGGACTGTGGTGAAGGGTCAGTGAGATACAAGACATGAATAGACTTAATGCAAAGTCCAGCACAGTGATAGCATTTCGTAAATGCCCACTTTCTTCTGTCCCAGGCATTTAGAGAGCCTCTGAATGTCAGTGACTCTGATTTGTCTATGTAATATAAGACATAAAAGCATATTTTATGAGAAAGAAAAAATCTAGTTTCGAATTTTAAGTCAAAGGCCTCTGGTAATTTCAACTTGGATTGTTAAATACATCATATAACACTTCCACTTGCAAGGCTTTGGGGGACGTGCATAAGAAGCCTATATCACTGAAAATACAATTTCTTACCATAATAAACAGCTTAGCAAGAAGGTGGTTTATGATTAATAATGTTTTTTATTACATTGAGATGTCTACAGAGTTTCAGGATGAAAAACAGCATTGAAAAAAGTGATAAATATGTGTAAGGATAAAATTCACTTCCATGTCATTAACTACTGCATGAATGAGGGTGAGATGATAATTTTTAGGGTTAAGAATGGTAATCAATATCTAATTTTTGAGAAATGAAGTTTGCTCAGCTCTTCCTAAAGCTTTGCAGGGCAGTCTCAGAAATACTTGAGACATTGGTTAGGTAGCTTCCTTTTTAGTTAGTAAATAAGCTTGTCACTGGAAACAGTTGAAAATGGCTAAAAAGATAAACTAATTGTTCTCATCTACCAATTGTCATCCTACCCTCTTGAAATCTCATGTTTGTTATTGAAATAATGCTTCAGTGGGAGTTTTTGTCTTCACATTTCTCCTTTGTAGTTGAAGGAAATTACTTAAATGTGGGGTCTGGGTCCCCTGTTGCATGATGTGCATTGCTAATTCCCACTAACCTAAGAACTGGTGAAAGACATTAGCTCCTGAATTAGTTTCTAAATCACTTGTTTTAAGTTTATTTCATCAACTTTCTTAATTATCACTCTACTATGAACACCAAGTTAGATGAGATTTTTACAAATAGGACCCTGGACAACTTAAGAGTAGCAAGAGTTATGCCATTCACAACTGCTGCTGTTGAGGTGATTTAAGCTTCTATTTTGCTACTGCTGCTGTTTTGTATGGATTTTTTTCAATTCAGTATTTTGTAGTAAAATCAAAGACAGAGATGGCCATGTACTATATGAACTTCAATGTTTACCAGGGGAAGCTGTGTAAAAGAACAGCTCCTAATATGGTCTGCTTTCAAAGACCTTGGGCATTGTTGCTTATGAGAGTTCTTGTACTGATAAAAAGGCAGATAAATCCTTGGGAATTCAGAAGCACTTCTTACTTGGATGGCCCATTGCATGCAATTATTGCATCACAGAAAAAAAGTAAGGCTGTTTGTGATGGTGTCCCTATTGTTCTTTGGAAAGAGAAGCAGCACTGACTTTGATTTTTAGAATTGTATTCATTGGGTTTTCCACCAACTATAGGGTAGAGTATATAACAAAATAATACCAGAGTATAACTGTGTATCTACTTCTGCTGAGATAAGAAGGTAATAAACTCTATATTGTTGTCAACATGGATATTTAAAAATTAAAAATCAGCATGGTTTGAATGTCCTTTAGCATTTCATTTATATGACCAACAGTTGTTATACCCCTGTTCTAAGAAGCTAGGTGTGATGATGTAATGTGAAGTTTGTAAGATCTCTGATATCAAAGAGCTCACAGTAATCTGCCTTCAGAACTAATCAAATGGTCTCCATTTCATTATTTTCTGTCTTTAGAAACTAACACTAGAGGAACAGTATATTAATGAGTGAATTATAACCAAATCCTAATAAAGTTCCAATATTGAAATGCTGTTCTAACAAACCACAACCAGCAAGCTAGAGCCTTCTCTTTTCTAGAATATTTAACCATCCTGTCTGTATCTTCTACCTGTGATATTGATCTCCTTAAGGAGCTGAGGGCAAAGTCAGATCCATAGAAAGCAGAAGTCAAAAGACAGTTTGTCTTAACAGTTGAATGCTTTGGGAAGATATTTTTTCTCAAGTATTGAGTTCAGATGGATTCTGGAAATGGTAATAGTTTGATGAAAGACATGTGTCTCTTTCTCTCCCTTGAAATCCAAGCTTGCTTGCTCATCCTTAAAACTGGGCACTGTTCTCTGTTTACATTTCCACATTCCACGGACTAAGCTACTGTGAAATCTCAACCTAAGCTGTCTTTGCTAATGAATATACAGTATGCTGAAAAAGTATGATACTTAACCTTGGAAGACAGAAGCATAATTCTGTTAGTGATTCCTCTCTATCAATATTTATTTAGCTCTCTATGTATGTATATATGCATAAATATACATATTAATATTATTCCTATGAGTCGGCACAGTGAGAATCATAGACATTAAGTTGTGTTAGATTCTAAAGATGGTGTTTTTCCTTAACTACATTTCAGTAATGGCCTTTTCTATGGTTGAATAATCCAGTTCAACCTCCTACACACAACATAACTCAAGATTATTTTCTAATTCTTTAATTAAACCTGACCACTCACAGGTACCTGAATCCTTACAGAAATAATTAGTGGGCTCTGGGTAACATATTGATGTCTGATTCTTGATGACCTGGCATTTAGAACTCTGCAAAAACAATGGAAACCAATAGATTTGAATGAGTCTTGGAGTCTGTAATACAGGAATCCTCAATGGATGTTTGGCATTTAGCACATTTCTTGAGCTGCTTGGGAGATTCAGGAGAGCTTCAGCCTACAGACTGCAAAATTGAATAGTTGGTAATTTACAAGGAAGGAGGGATAGGAAGAATGAACAAGCAATAACTCAAATCATCTGTTATATGTGCTCTGATACGATGAGGAGGAGCTCTGACTGGTCTTCTTGTAAATAATTGGTTATTTTTCTTAGTGCTTCCATTTTTATTTGCCTCTGTCTAATATTGGAGACAGGGAAAGAATTCTCAAAGGTGAAAAATCAATTATTCTTTAGAATCCTCTGAGATCATGAGTACCCGAGGGAAGTGGTTACATCATCTGCTTCTGTCCTGTGTCTGTTTTGAAAGCATATTGTATTATAATCATTTGCATCACTAGAACCAAAGCTCTTTACCTTGAGTTAAAGGTAAAGATCACTCCAGATCTGAAGATCACTCCAGAAGTTTGCTTACAGTTGTTGTTCATTAAAGCTAGTATATGTAGCATCCATAGTTGTCTTAAAACATTGAAAGAAGTTTATAACCTCCCCAAAGAACCAAGTGCAACAAATTCGGTAGCCAAAATTGTATTAGAATTCACAATTAATTATTCTACCAAAGACATTGGGCAGACTGCTGGTAGTACACAATTATCATTAATGAATTCTTACAAATAGGTCAAATCTCCTTCAGCTTTCAGTATTCAGTACTTTTCAGCAACATTTTCCTCACACTTTAGTAATTACATGTTTAGGTGGGTAAATGTTAAGCCTCTTGAATACCGACCACATAAAACATTTCCTAGAATGCTGGACTCCTGGGAAATAGATTTTATTAAGTATTACTAAATGTGGTCTGGTTCAGATCCCCTGAAATCTGTTAGGAAATTACTTATATTGTACCATCCTTTTTCCTCTTCATAATCAAATGAAACTTTAGTTCATAGTTCAAGGAATCAAGCTTAAATGAAATAAATTAAAACTCTTAGGGGAATGAGTGTTGAAGGAGAAAAATGAAGAATTAATGACCTATTAATAGTCATAATTCTCCAGCTTGAATTATTGACAGCTTGTGACACTATAACCTTACAAATTGCAATCTATAAACAGCTTAGAAAATATGACCTTTGCATTACAATTGGTCTCATGCAGCCAGCCCTTCAGCTTATTACAAACAGCTGCCACCAGCATATCTCCTTGAATGCTGCAGGAAAGAGGGAATGCATATAACCAGAACACTAGATGTCATTTAGATAGAGCTCAACAAGGCCACTCACAGACAGAACTGATAGATAGTGAGTGGCAGAAAGCTCCTCAGCCAGGGTAGAAGTATTAGAAATTTTCTCATCATTGATTTACAGTCACCAAGTAGAAAGAACTAATTAGCTGAAGGTGGTTGACTTAGCACTTTTTCTTCTCCACTTTTAAAATAGTCAGGGGTTGAGAATTCATAAACAAGACAGGGATGCTCTGGTGTATTTTGCTAGTATTTCACCAACCATTGTTCTCCAGGATGAAAAACAGCCAAAAATTTCCAAACTTTGGTTTGAGATGTGGCTTAGATTTTACTCTGTTACAAGTCTTTAGAATTTCTTCATACTGCACTGGTAAAAACTAGGTCAATGATATACAATTCTTACATTACTTTAGTATGCTGCATTTAGTCATAACCCATGGAAATGGTTTGATATACTGGTCTATCATTGCTGACTTGTTCGTTTTGCTTTCTCTTCCTGGTTCCAGAGCATGCCTTTCTTAGTTTTTCCAAAAATCTCAATTGTATCTGTGGTGGAACATACTCAGGGTATTGGAAATAGTTCTGGAGTCATAAGATATCCATTACTGGTCTGCCTCCAACTGACCAAATGGACTTGGGCAATTCATTTAATTTCTCTGGGCTTCTGTTTCTCATAATAATAATAATTACAATATCTAATATTTGAGGGACTACCATATGGAAGAGCTTTGTATAATAGTATTTCAGTTTATCTTCAAAATAACCCTATGAAGTAGGAGCAGATATCATTTTCCATCTTCATGTTTAAGAAGCTAAAACTCACAGAGGTTAAGTTCTCCCAGAGAAGGTGGCAAAGTCAGGACACCGTCCTGTCACATCGGGGCCTGTGACAGCTGCACAAGTGATGCCATGGAGTGTGCCCAGCTAAGAGATGGAGAGTTCATGTCTGCAAGCAGGAGGTAGTTTGCTATACTCCTTTAGCAGATTGGGCATGGTGGTAATATAAACTTGATATTGCCAGATTTCCAGTATCTTTTTTAAGAGAAGCAAAAATGTCAGCTTGATATTTAAATGATGGTAATTGATCTGCTTTGTTTTGGAAACACATTGAGGACCAGTATTATGTAGGATAAACAAAACATGATTTGGAGCTACTATGGTTTTCTGGTCAGATCATCTGCTTAATGATTTGCAATTTAAACAGTCTTCTTTGTTTAAAACCTTAAAACATCATCATATAATTTTCACTGCAGTATTTAATTTTCTTTCCTTTTTTGTTTTTTTAAATTTCTACTTCTACCACTCTGGCTAAAGCCTCTAAAATTTTATACTAGTATATCTGAATAGATTCTTGAACATCTTCTTTCAATTGCTTAATTACTCTAATCCAAGAGCTGGCAAATTACAGCATGAAGCCCAGGCCCAGCTAATTGCCTGTATTATTTTTTAAATAAAGTTTTATTCAAACAAAGACATGCCAATTAGTTGACATGTTGTCTATATCCTATTTTTATGATACAACTACAGAACTGAATTGTGATAAGTATTTCTTGACCCACATACCTAAATTATTTTCTGTGTGATCTTGCTAATCCATTTCTTTCATAGCTATCAGATTAAATTTTGTATCTCCAGTATTGCATGTATCACCTATATGCTTAAAATGTATTTGCTCTTTGTACTTTACCATGCACACATGAAAATTCTTCTAGAGATTTCTCAGCCCAGTTTTAGAGACCATCCACAGACGACCCTTCACTCTTTGTGTAGCCAGTTTTTAGCATCATTGTGGTCTCTAGGCTGCTTTAACTAATGAATCACAAACCTACCACACTCACTCTATCTCTGGCCTTTTGAGAATGTGCCACCATTCCACAATGTAACTTATGGCCCATCATTAAGTAAAATATTCAGTGGGAATTTGTGATTCTGATCAAACTATTATTAAGTACCTACTGTGTATCAGTATTTCTGGTAGACCTGAATGTATAATTAATCTCATTTGTACCATATTGACGCCTGTTTTAAAACAGGGATGTCTGATGTTGTTTAATTATATGTTGACAGGATGCTGGTGATTCCTTTATGTTAGGCTCTGATCTAGTATATGAATTATTTTTTTAAAAAAATCAACAAATTTACAATCTAATGAAAGCACAGGTAAACAAATAAAAATATTGTACTTTGGCCATAATGAATGTATACATTATTAAAGAATCACAAATGAAACAAACTCAGCCCAGAGAGTTTGGGAAGCTTTCATGGAGGAGGTGACACTTGAGCTGGATATTAGAATTTAAGAAAGCCCCAGAGTCCTAAAAATTCATGGCAGTTCAAAAAATGGAAGGAAGTCAGAATTGCAGAATTTACAATTGCAAGAAGTGCCAGCAGATAAAACTAGAAAAGAGATATGTGTTATATAGGAAAGACCTTCAATGCCCTATTGAATAGTAAATTAATTCTATAGATTCAAGGGAACCTTGTGTTTTTGAACAGGGGAGTGACAATCAGATTCTACCTAGATTGTAAATTCCAGATGAGCAGAAATTACATTTCATTCATCTGTTTTTCTCCCACAGAGGTTTCCAGCTCCACCTTGAACATGGTAAACATTCAATAGATAGTTGTTCATTGATTAATTTCTTCCTGAGGGTGAAACATTTCTGCCTGGCGGGTAGCCAACAACATTTTGAGCTTTCTTTGAGCCTGATAAAATGCTGACACCAATATAGGGGAAAAAAAAAAAAACAAGACTAGCAAATATCATTAAAGTGATGTGAAGCAGCAAATTAATGACATTTCTCAGAGCCAGTCACCTTTACTCTAGTAGCTATAAGTGTCTTCAGCTTTCAGCAAATTTGAGGGAAATTTGAAACCACCTAGAAGAAACTTAATTTATTCTCACTTAAACCATTTAAATTAATGTCAGGAAATAACCAGTTCTTTAAAGTCCTCGTGGGTCACCTGTTATTGCTATGATTATTTCAACCAGCGGGAAATAAGGTAATTCAGAAACCTTCTGATATCTGTTGATAAAATAGAAGGATTTTGCTCCTCCAGATGTGTAAAAAACAAGCCTTTGTCTTTTTTATGTTGTAAGCACCAGGATTTATCATCTTGTACTAATTATCAGACATTGACAGGAGTGATAGAGGGCTCTGGGCATTGCTGCTACAAATGTCAGACCTCAGGTTATGTTGCAACATTGGCACTTAAAAAGGAAGAGACATTTCGAAATTTGTAGTCAAACGCCTTGTGGAGCTATGGTAATTGTTTTGTTTCCTTCCTCAACAAAATCTAGGCTGTTATTTTCACGTTGAAAACTTAACAAATCTGGGGCAACTGAGCAGTTTCATGTCTGACTTGATTATTACAAAAGAACTGGAGTCTTTCTTTTGACCTAAACTAGTTTCCTCTACTGTGGTTCTGATGCAGATACATTTTGGTGGGTAGCAAGGCTGGTATATAATAGCATCGACAACTCAATCTTAGACTCTGACTTGGGTTTGGTTTTCTGGTTCCTGGAGCTGACTTTCGCAGGGTTGGTGTCTGGGGCCTGTGGACGTCATCCTGCATTCTTGCTTGTTCCCTTGAAATGTCTTCTCCTGCCATTCTTCTTTTCTTTCTCCGCCCATCAACATAGTCACTCTGCACCCACATATCACGTGGGCTTCACACTTGGCATTCCTCTGCTCCCAGGCAGACTTCTGTGGACAATGTTTTCCTACCCATTTTCCTAGTTCCTTGCCAGAACCATGGCCTGGATACAATGAAACCGGTACAGATTCCCACTTCCTCTTAGGCAAGTCCTCACACCATTTTACATACATCTTCATAATCAAATAAAATATGTACAAAGCCTCCAAAAACAGTGACCAAGAGTGTAGAATTTATTTAGTTTCAGTGGAATTTTGCTGGCACTTAGATTCTGTGTTTGGTCCACAGTAATTGCAATGATAAAATTAATAACTCTGAGGTCATAAGTTACTCCATGTGAGTCATAACATCAGATACAGTTGCAAAAGTAGGTGCTTACTAAACCCTGTGAATAAAGGAAAGGAACTCGCACTCCACCCTGTCCTACAGATCCAGGCAAAACCCATTTTATGCAAGGACATCGTCTTTATCTTTATTGTGCCTGCCTCCCTGCCAGGCACTGCCATTCAATAATTCTGCCAAGTAGTATCTTTTCCTCGTGACAGAGTGCTAAACAGTGATTTATTGCTTGAATACACATTGCTTTCATGGAAGTGATTTGTTTAAAACAACAGTAAAGCGCTAAATAAATTATTCATTCCATGCTAATTCTTCACTTTTATGTGCTGTAGTAAGCGTCAAAATAAGCAGCCTGTGGGGCATTTTATTTTTGCCACATTAATCTTGGACAGTTTAAAGGGAAAAAAAATATAAAACAGGATACCTAAAGAAGAGGTTCAGTTTTGAAGAAAATAGATTTCTTTTTTTCTTATAGCCTCCTGCAGCATCAGAGAGTTCTAACCAAATCGCTTGCTTCCTCTGCCCCCACTTTGTTAGTCAGGTAGTGAGCCCTCTGGCTGGGTGCAAGGACCCTCTTGCATGCCTGTTCCAGATCCTGAACAGCTAGGCTTCTTTTTCCTGCAGCCATTCACAATGGCCCAGTCCCTGTCATAAGACCAGGAAGTAAGTGGGTTCTTTCCTGGGAGATTTGCATTTCCTGGAGCAGACTGGGTGTTGGAATTCTAAATTTCACTGGTGTCTTGATTTAGAATTAAAGGATTACAAAGTGAGAGAAGCAGCAATGACGTACTTATCCATTTTTGCAACTGAACTTCCATGTGGAATAGACATATACTTTGTCTCTGGTGTTCCTTCACCTTCTCCTGGGAAGACTCATTCCCTGTGTTTCAGTTACTGACACTCGAGTGATAATCATTTCAAGAAATCTTGTTGTAGATTGTTGGGGATCTTCACTCTTCTTTCCTGAACATGACCCCTCTGTGTTCTGTACCTCCAGATAGAGCCCCCTCTGTGTGCTCTCTGCCTGTGGGATCCACAGAAGTCTCAGTGAGCATGATACAAAGACGATCCCTGAGCCAGGACTGTAGAAGAGCTAACAGCCCATCTCTCAAGTTTCCACCTCCAGCTAGAAGCCAAGAAAATCTAGATTTAATCGTGTATGGAGGCCAGCTCATTCAAATCCATCTCCCCAGTTTGTGAAGTGGATTGAAGGACATGCTGTTTGTAGAAGCTCCTAGCTTGCCCTAAATACTTGAACAAGTTCCTTTCTACATTTAGCTAGGGATTGCTGGTTTCTGTTTATTCTCATACTCTTCCATTTTTAAAACACTCAATTTAAACCTGTCAGCTCTGATTCTCCCCCCAGCAATAGTGCAATGAGAGCAGGTATTGTTTTTATGTCCCTGAAAACACTTAGGCAGAACAAATATTATGCAGTGGCTAATTCTTAGAAAATGATAGATGGATGGATGGATAGATAGAAGATAGGGAGATGATAGACGGAATAGACAGGTAAAGAAAGGTTGGCATTGGACTTCTTGAAAGAAGGAAATATAATTTGAAACTCAATCAAGCTTTTGTCTTTCCTTTTCCAAAATGACCGAATAGTATGGTGATTAAGCACTTGAGCTCTGGAGATCATTTTGTTCAGGTTCAGATCCCAGCTGTCCTATATCTACACCAGTTAATCTTGGTCAAGTCAGTAAGACTCTATAATTTTTGCCCAAGAAGAAAGAAGAAAAGAGTAAGTATTGGCTTCATGGGTAGTTGAGAAAGTATATTGATTATGTGATTCAAAATGTTTAGCAGAGTCACACACACAAAAATACTTAATAAGGTAAATTAGTGATAATTATCCAATTGGAAAAGAGAATTCTAATTTCATCCATCCTATTTAATACAGAAAAAGGATAAGTGAATTAACTAAAGTCATTGTTTAGTCAACATTTCTGTTACTGTGGCAAAAATACCTGACAAGAATAACTTAGAGGAGGAAAAGTTTATTTGGGACTCAGTTTCTGAGGTCTCAGTCCATAGATGGCTGATTACATTGCTCTGAGCCCAAGGTAAAGAAGCACATTGCCGGGGAAGAGGCCAACAGAGTAAAAATGCTCAGTTTATGGTAGGGTCATGAGAGGAGGTGGGTGCCAGGCTGCAGTAAACGTGCCTAGGGGATGCTCCCAGCAACTCACCTCCTGCAGTCATGCCTCACTTGCCTAGGGTTACCACCCAGTAAGTCTATTCAAACTAGGATGGGCCAAACAGTTTTGTAATCTAATCATTTTACCTCTGATCATTGCTGAATTAATACAGGAGCTTCTGGGGGACACCTCATATCCAAACCATAACAGTCATTACTTAAGGTATTAAAATTGACTTTGTAACCAAAATTCAGTCCTCTCAAATATTAACTCTAGCCCCTCCCCAACTCTGCCACAGTACATACTGGGGACTTTGCCCCCATTATGCAGAGTAGGAGATTTTGAGAATTTCATAGGAAATAGATGAAAGACCTAGAACTCAGGCTTCGATTATAAATCTATGCCTGATATGTTTGCATCTATCCAGAACAGTAACTTCCAAGATAGGAGAAACTCACAGCATAGGAAGTAGATGTCTACAATGTCCTGGCCCACCTTCAGCAATCCCACAGATTTTTGTGCATGAAAACTAACACTCTTGAATGAAAGGACAGAAAAAGCCGTCAACCTTTGGATTGGGTTGTAGATGTGTTTTACAACCATTCAACCCTCACCAAAAAGGTACATGGTGTTCATTATCTCTGGCATTTAATCCTTTAATCAGCTAAGCTTTCAAAAGAGGAAATCCAAGATACTTGGATCATCATTCCTAAAATTGGAGTTTGGTGAAATGGCAATGCTCTTTGCTTGCAGTTGCCTTGACTTGAACATGAAGGAAGGAGCCAGGCCATGCTTGGCCCTCTAGGTCATAGTATGCCATTTAAACTTTAGGTTAACATCAATGGGCAGCCACACACTTATTTTAAAGTGTGTTCAAATATAATAAGATTATCTTTTTAAAAATACTATGTTGGCAGCAGTGTATAAGGTGACATAGGAGAGGCAACGTGAAGTTGGGGCACTGTAAGAAGCACAGCAGTCTTCCAAGTGAGAGTTGATATAGCCCAGACCAGGTTGAGGGAGGTTAGATCTGTAGAAAATTTGATGACTAGTTATGCTTTCAAGGAAGAAGGGGATGGTAAGAGTCAAGGAAGACTCAGAGTTTTTACCTTGAGCAACATGAATAGCATTATGAAGATTGGTGGCCCTAAAGATTGAGCAGGTGGAGATACTCAGCATTGCATGATATCGTGGAACAGAACCCAGCAAGCATATAGAGAAGCCGGGGAGGAAACCCTAAGAACTGGAAGAGGTATACTGACTCCCTCTGTGCCACAGTGTGCGGAGGGAGTCTGGGCTCAAGTCCTTATTCGCCGATCCCTAGCCTAGGGCTGCTACAATTGAAAAGGCTTAATGAGCATCCAATGGGGAATTCTGTCCAAAGGTGAATTTACAGTGAAGCTAATGAAATGTAAGATTCAGAGCCTTAGTGGGCACAGAGGTTTCTCAGTCCTGGGAGTTTGGGGGAGCTGTACACAGTTTCAGATGAGAAGAGGGAGCCAGGATACAGGCTACAATCAGAAAGCCTTTGTATTTACTCCTGTTAAAGCACCTGAAGACTTCTCAGAAGGAAAGAATGTGAGTCTTTAAGGGACTGGTAATTTCTTGTGATCTGATTTCACAGTCTAGTAAATATTCATTTCTCGACTCCATTTTATTCTTAATTTTGTATTACATTTCTTAAAAAGAGATCCTAAACTATATAACTTTCATCCACACAAAACCTGGGTCTGTGCCTAATTCTGCCTGCTGTACTCATAGGTCAAACTTGCAACTTTCTAGCTCAGATCTGGCCTAATTCAGTCCTTCTTTCTATATATAGAAATTTCTGCTTCATGCACCAAATAAGTATATAAAAAATTAAAATTATGAGGTGGATGTAGTGGCACATGCCTCTAATCCCAATGACTTGGGAGACTGAAGCAGAAGGATCTCAAGTTCTAGGCCAGCTTCAGCAATTTAGCAATACCTTGTCTCAATTAAAAAAACTGGGGATGTCGTTCAGCGATAAAGTGAGTTTAATCCTCGGTACCAAAACAAACAAGAATCAAAATTATTGTTTACTCTCAAATATTTCTTATTCAAGAACTAGTTCTTCTAAAACCATAATCTACATTATTTATCAAGTAGGTTGCTAGATGTTCTGTCTTTTCCAATTTTAAGTTTCTTTTAAAAGAACGGTAAAATGGCTATTAAAAAAAAAAAAAGAACTCTTCACTAGCCATGGCATTGCAAAGATTTAGAATTAGAATCTTATAAAGCTATTTTGGTTCTGTGACTGAGAGACAAGGAATATACATAAGAATCCCTTAACCTCTCTGGGGACTTTTCCTTCCTACAGAAACCTTTGTAATTCATTAATTCATTCTATCTGAGGTTTTAAGATATTATTTGAACTTTTGTTTTATGCCAGGTTATTAAAGCTTTGGATCACCTTTACGTGCTAAGGTGTGGTGGAACAAGGAAAATGAAAATTCTGCTAATGGAGAAGTCAGTTTTTATTGTTTATTATTATTTTTAAAAGAGAAATTTTTTTTTTCCTTAGCCTATAGGAAAGGAAAAGTTGTGATCTTAGCTTATTGACTCTTATTTTATTCTTGGTGCTTTTCTTAGTTGTGCTATGTGGAAAATAAAAAAAAATGTAAGCTTATATTCTTTTCATTTTTTTTCATATTTAATTTATTTATTTGTTCTATTTAGGCTTACATGATAACAGTGCAATTTGATTCATTGTACATAGATAGAGGATAACATATCAATTCTCTAGTTGTAAGTTGTATAGAATCACAACATATATGCACTCATACATAAAGTTAGGGCTATGATGACCATCATATTCCACCACCTTTACTGTCCCACGCCCCCTCCCCTCTTAAGCCCCTGTGAACAGAGATCCACCATTGTTCCCATGTCCTTCCCCGCATTATGGATCAGCATCCAGTTATCAATGAGTACATTTGGTATTTGGTTTTCTGAGATTGACTTACTTCACTTAGCATGATATTCTCCAACTCCATCCATTTACCTGCAAAGGCCATCATTTAATTCTCTTTTATTGCTGAGTAATATTCCATTGTGTATATATACCACAGTTTCTTTATCCAGTCCTCTATTGAAGGGCATCTAGGTTGGTTCCACAGTTTCGTTATTGTGAATTGAGCTACTATAAACATTGAAGTGGCTGCAGCACTGTAGTTTCCTGTTTTTAAGTCTTCTGGGTATAGACCGAGGAGTGGGATAGAAGGCTCAATTGGTGGTTCCATTCCAAGTTTTCTAAGGAATCTCCATACTGCTTTCCAGATTGGTTGTACCAATTTGCAGTTCCACCAGCAATGTATGAGCGTGCCTTTTTCCCCACAACCTCGCCAACACTTATTCTTGTTTGTACTCTTGATAATTGCCATTCAGATTGGCGTGAGATAAAATCTTAGGGTAGTTTTGATTTGCATTTCTCTGATTGCTAGAGATGTTGAACATTTTTTCATATGTCTGTCGATGGATTGTATATCTTCTTCTGTGAAGTTTGTGTTCATCTCTTTGGCCCATTTATTGATTGGATTGTTAGTGTTTTTGGTGTTAAGCTTTTTGAGTTCTTTATATATCCTGGAGATGAGTGCTCTATTGGATGTGTGTGTGGCAAAGATTTGTTCCCAGAATGTTGGCTCTCTGTTCACTTCATTGATTATTTCTTTTGCTGAGAAGAAGCTTTTTAGTTTGAATCCATCCCATTTGTTGATACTTGATTTTACTTCTTGTGCTATAGGAGTCTTGTTAAGGAAGTATAGTTCTAATCCGTCATGATGAATATTTGACCTATTTTTTCTTCTATTAGGTGTTGGGTCTCTGGTCTGATTCCCAGGTCCTTGATCCACTTTGAGTTGAATTTTGTGCATGGTGAAAGATAGGGGTTTAGTTTCATTTTGCTGCATATGAATTTCCAGTTTTCCCAGCACCATTTGTTGAAGAGGCTATCTTTTCTCCAGTGTACGTGTTTGGCTCCTTTATCTAATATAAGGTAACTGCATGTAAGTGGGTTGATCTCTGTGTTTTCTATTCTATACCATTGGTCTACATGTCTATTTTGGTGCCAGTACCATGCTGTTTTTGTTACCATAGTTTTGTAGTATAATCTGAGGTCTGGTATTGTGATGCCTCCTGCTTCACTCTTCTTGCTAAGGATTGCTTTGGCTCTTCTGGGTCTCTTATTCTTCCAAATAAATTTAATGATTGCCTTTTCTATTTCTATAAGGACTGATGTTGAGATTTTAACTGGGATTGCATTGAATCTATATAGCGCTTTGGGAAGTATGGCCATTTTGACAATATTAATTCTGCCTATCCAGGAGCATGGGAGATTATTCCATCTTCTAAGGTCTTCTTCAATTTCTTTCTTCAGTGTCTTGTAGTTTGCATTGTAGAGGTCTTTTGCCTCTTTTGTTAAATTTATTCCCAACTATTTTTTCTTTGAGGCTATTGTGAATGGGATAGTTTTCCTAATTTCTCTTTCAGAGGGTTTATCACTGATGTATAGAAATGCAATTGATTTGTGGGTGTTGATTTTATATCCTGCTACTTTGCTGAAACCATTTATTAATTCTAAACGTTTTCTGGTAGAATTTTTTGGATCCTCTAAATATAGAATCATATCGTCTGCAAATAATGTTTGAGTTCTTCTTTTATGATTCATATCCCTTTAATATCTTTCATCTAATTGCTCTGGCTAGTGTGTCAAGGACTATGTTCAATAGCAGTGGTGAGAGAGGGCATCCCTGTCTAGTTCCCATTTTCAGAGGGAATGATTCCAATTTTTCTCCATTTAGGATGATGTTGGCCTTGGGTTTAGCATAAATAGCTTTTACAAAGTTGAGGTATGTTCCTACTATCCCAAGTTTTTCTAGTGCTTTGAGCATAAAAGGGTGTTGCATTTTGTCAGATGCCTTCTCTGCATCGATTGATAAAATCATATGATTCTTATCTTTAAGTCTATTGATGTGATGTATTACGTTAATTGATTTCCGTATGTTGAACCAACCTTGCATCCCTGGGATGAACCCCACTTGATCATGGTGCACTATTTTTTTGATATGTTTTTGTATGTGATTTGCCAGAATTTTATTGAGAATTTTTGCATTTATATTCATCAGGGATATTGGTCTGAAGTTTTCTTTCTGAAGTTTTCTTTCTTTGATGTGTCTCTATCTGGTTTTGGAATCAGAGTGATACTTGCCTCATAGAATGAGTTCGGAAGGGTTTCCTCCTTTTCTATTTCATGAAATAGTTTGAGGAGAATTGGTATTCTTCTTGAAGGTCTTGTAGAACTCAACTGAGAATCCATCTGGACCTGGGCTTTTCTTGGTTGGAAGGCTCTTGATGGCATCTTCTATCTCCTTGCTTGAAATTGATCTGTGTAATTTGTGTATGTCCTCTTGCTTCAGTTTGGGTAGGTCATATGCCTCTAGAAATTTGTCAGTGTCTTCAGAGTTTTCTATTTTACTGGAGTATAAATTTTCAAAATAGTTTCTAATTATCCTCTGTATTTCAGTAGTGTCTGTCATGACATTTCCTTTCTCATCATGAATTTTAGTAATTTGGGTTTTCTCCCTCCTCCTTTTCGTTAGGGTGGCTAAGGGTTTGTCAATTTTGTTTATTTTTTCAAAGAACCAGCTTTTTGTTTTGTCAATTTTTTGAATTTTCTTTTGTTTCAATTTCATTGATTTCAGCCCTAATTTTGATTATTTCCTGTCTTCTAGTTCTTTGGGTGTTAATTTGTTCTTCCTTTTCTAAGGCTTTGAGACGAAGAGTCAATTCATTTATTTGTTGACTTTTACTTCTTCTAATGAATGAGTTTAGTGCTATGAACTTTCCTCTTAGCACTGCCTTCATGGCATCCCAGAGATTTTGATATGTTGTATCAGAGTTTTCATTTGCCTCTAAGAATTTTTTTT